>VXAA01001109.1:217363-234565 GCA_013399115.1 Anseranas semipalmata
GGGCGGGCCGGCGGCGGCGGCGCAGCGATCCCTGCCGGGCTGTGCGGGCCGGCGTCCCGGGGCCGGCCGCCGCCCCCGCGGGTACCATGAGCTTCTTCGGGTTCGGGCAGAGCGCGGAGCTGGAGCTGGTGCTGAGCGACGCCGAGAGCCGGCGGCGGGTCGAGCACAAGACCGAGGAGGGCAAGAAGGAGAAATATTTCCTCTTCTACGACGGGGAGACCGTGTCCGGGCGGGTCATCCTCACCCTGAAGCACCCCAACAAGCGGCTGGAGCACCAGGGCATCAAAGTGGAGTTCATCGGGCAGATCGGTGAGCGAGGGCCCCGGTGCGGCCGCGTCCCGGGCAGCTGCACGGCACCTCTGCGGCAGGGCCTGGCTGCTCCTCCCGGCCGAAGCGCCCGGTGCCTCGCTCCTGGGGCCGCAGCGCGTTGCGTGGAGGCTGGCGCGTTCGTCTGGCCTTGGTAATGCTCCCGGTTAGACACGTGCTGACGCCGCTTCTGCCTCCCCTAGCTTAGGAGAAGGGAACACCGCCGTGCTGCGCCCTCCGGTACGGAAAGCCTGGCTAGCACAAAGTAGGTTATGCTCGCTCTCGAGCAGCTCTTAGCTGCACAGAGAATTCCCGTGGCCACCTGCAATTCTTCCAGCCCCTGCTGGAGCTGGGGGACCCAGTCTGTACCCCCAGCTTGA
This sequence comes from Anseranas semipalmata, assembly GCA_013399115.1. Lineage (NCBI taxonomy): Eukaryota > Metazoa > Chordata > Aves > Anseriformes > Anseranatidae > Anseranas > Anseranas semipalmata. Next base: position 218,050 of record VXAA01001109.1, read on the forward strand.
GCCCGTGCAGAAGGGAGGGAACTCCAGTCCTTTTCCAGGTCATTGTTCTCTTGTCCTATTTTCTTGCCTCTGCTCAGGCACTGACTTAAGCTCTAAAATACATATACTCTGAGGCAGTATAAAACTCGGTTTCCATCCTGCAGGTCCACATCTTAGCCTGGCAATCCTAGCAACGACAGCTGTTAGGCGGTATCCTCCGGGGTGACTGCATTCGCAGCTCCTTTTATTAATGTCTGTTTGCATTTATTGTGCGCCTGTTGATCGTTAGGCCCGCATTCAGTAGGAAGCAGCAGCTAGGCTGGGGCCAGAGGATGGCAAATCAGGTAGTTTTTGCACGTAGATTTTACATCAGCACGTATACCTCAACCCCTACCCCGCAACACGTTTTACTCACGTAGATCAGTGTTATTGAAGTCTACAGGCTCTGCTCCGCTGATTCCACCTTCTGCTCTGATTTTCTGCGCGTGGCTGACCACCCATCCCGGCACCAATAGCTCAGTGGCTTTTCATTGCTCAAAGCGTGTGGTTATCTGTGCATGTAACCAACTTAGATTTAAGTATTTCCTGCTTTCTTAGAGGAAAGGTAGCTGCCACACCCACCCTTTGATCGGAGTGGGGATTTCAGCGTTCCTTGGATGTGTCTGAGGCCCACAAGCCCAAATAAGTTTGAGATGTTACGATGTGGCTGTTCTCTGCTTATGTATTAAATGAGCTATGCATGTGTGATACTTTACATCGGTGGCCCTCTGTACTCGGTTTTAACCCTGAAAATCACTACATGAGCTGTACGCGTGCAACCTTTGCATTGTAAATCATGCAGTATAGGAAAGGGAACTGGAGATTTTTCCTACCCAGCTCCAATACTTCTGTTTAATTTTTTTCCTGGCCTCGCTTTTGCATAACGTTCCCCTTTTGGAAAGAAAGGGGAGAATAGCCAAAGAGAGCCTGTAAATAGTGGAGTGTGAGCCTGTTGATCAGAAGCTAGCTTATGACTTCCTGTTTGATTATGATCCTCAGTGGAAATTAAGCATGAACTTCCTGCTCCACTCTTTGTGCTGTCTTGCCTGCTTCTGTTTACCCATTTTGGAAGACTTTTGAACTGTATGTATTTTGAACAACTACTTTCAATTCTTAAGTATTGTCCAAACAGTGTGTGTTAGGAGCTGCTGTGTCCTTTGTTTTTGCCCGTCATGCTACTTGGTTACAGCGTGGAAGTTTATATTGCTTACGGCACTTTCTTAATGCTTTCCATCTCAAAACAGCTTGCCTTATATTCTGACTTCTCACTGCCACGAGGTCAGTATGTATATAAGAGAATTTAACAGGCAAAGGGATTGAGACATAAAGAAGCAATGTGTCACAGTGAAAACAGCTGTTTTGACTGGGTACCAGAGTCCAGACTGTGAATACAGTGCCCTGCGCAGTGTCCTGTGAGCACAGAACCCACTTAAGATTTTGCTTCACCTGCAGTTACTGTGTCCTGAGCATGCCACCCAAATGTTGGCAGGGTGCTTTTTAAATCTGGAAACTTTTCAGCTCTGAAAAGCTGAAATTACAGCTTATACCTGTTTGAAATATGAATGTCTTTTAAAGTGTTGGGAAGCCTCAATCTTTTTTCTTAAAGCTGTGAAGTGCCAATCTCTGCCCTTCTGAGGTAGCAGAGAAGTTAGTACACCGACATTTGCCTCCCCTTGCTTTAAATTTGGTCGTTGCCTTCTGCATTATGTGGGAAGATGACATATTCCTCTCATTCTGTGGCATGTGGCTTCTCGCTGTCACATCAACAAACGCTCTCCTCCCTTTGGACACGTTCAATGCAGAGAGAGTTGGGTTATTTATGTCACCTGACTGCCCAGCCTAAAGGGCTTGATTGCATTTGTTCTGTGTAAGTGAGAGGTGGTCTAGTGCCAATATTTCCATTATAGAGATAAGGTGAGCAAGGGGGTATAAGAAACAGCCATTACTTAAAAGCTGAAATCTCACTGTGCATCTCAAGGAGCAGAGAACTGAGTCTCACTGCTGTTCCTGAACTCTAGTAATAGCTCTCAAAAGCCTCCTCTGCACAGTTCAGTGCTGACAGTGAACTTGTGTGTATACAACTGTCTGATGACTTAGGTTTTTGCTTTCTCATCTAAACGTATCAGATTGGCTAAGGCTTTACCTTTTTGAAGGACTGTGTGGGTGTCTTAGAGTCACATAGCTCACGCACAGGGTTGGGAAGGGCAGATTTCATTGATGGTTATGTGTAATACACAGCTGTGAATGCAAATTGCAGAGTTTAAGTTTCTGTTGCTTTGACATACGAGAGGAAACTGTGGAAGTGTAGAGAGAATTGCTTGCATTAAATGAGGAGCCTGTGGCCAGTTCCTGCAGGTGTAAGAAGGTCGTGGGAAAAACTGAAGCAATGTGACCACACTAGTTACTTGAGCTGGTTTGAACAGTGCTTCCAAAGGTGAATGCTCCTCCCTCATCGATGTTTACGTGGCCATTAATATGTTAGCTAGAGGCTGATGGATACAGACACTTGGTTGTCATGCAGTGAGCACTGGCTTGGTGCAGAATCAGTGAGGATCTCCACTGTTACTTATTCCCTAGTATGAATCAAGACCACTCAGACTCTTTGTTGTCAAAGGACAAGCAGGAACAGTTGGAAGCCTTCTAGCCCTTCATTTTTGCTCTGTCACTGTTTGTTGTTCCAAAGAAGCAGTGGTGTTTTTTCTTCTTATAGTGCCAATGCCTTTGGTCTTGAATATAAAGCTGTGTAGAAAATGATTAGAAGGGATTGCATGTGCTGATGGCTCCATTTCCCAAACAGTCTGTACATAATTAACATTGATTATAGGTGACCCTTGTCACTCTAATGCAAGCTGATGTCCTGATTTATTGTAGTAGGTGAGGCTATGCAGACCTCTTCCCCCCTGCTTAAGTGATCTCTCATCATTTATGGAGCTGGAGTATTTACTGGCCTTCTGTTCTAAATGTGTTGCTGTTCTGGTTTGAATGATACCTTAAACACATGTAAGAGCCAGTATCTTCTGACTTAAAGATGTTAAGATAGCAGGAGCTGTAAGGGCTGTTCCCAGTGTAGGCGGGTATGGAAGGGTTAGCAATAGATCAAGTACATACAGCAGGAGCCCGGACTGTCACAGAATAACCCCTTTCTTATGCCAGACTTCGACATCATCTTATGAAGAACTGTGGTCAGTTCAGGCATCCATCAATACGTGTAACTCTGCTGACTGGTAGAGTGAGCAAATAGCTAAGCATGCCTAACTGGCAGCTTGTTTTACTGGCTCTTTACTGGCCTTGGACCTGCCATACGTGAGTCTTGCTGTCCCAGCCACTATGATGGCACGTGCTCAAGTTCTGGACTACGTCTGGCTTATGTGGAGAGCAGTGAACAAGTGCAGTATGCTGCAGCCACAGGCTCCCCTGGTAGGTTCTCTGAACAGTAGTGAAGGAAGTACTGATCTGGACAAGAGAGTTGCTTGTAGCTGTGAGATCTCCTGCATTTCCTCACTGTGTCACATGGGATTGAGTATCACTGCTTAACGTGGACTTGCATCTTCCTAGAACTCTACTATGACCGAGGAAACCACCATGAATTTGTGTCCCTGGTGAAAGACCTGGCCCGTCCTGGTGAATTCACTCAATCGCAGACATTTGACTTTGAATTCACACATGTGGAAAAACCTTACGAGTCCTACACAGGGCAGAATGTGAAGTTACGGTGAGTCTCCTCCCTTTGCTGACCCCACTTCTTAGTTCTGTGCAGTGTGCAACTACTGATGGTTACCATAACGATACTGGAGTACAGCATCTCTTCCCAAACATCCTTGCAAGTTTATAATGCAACTCCAAATGAAATTTAGTGGGCTGAATTGTAAAAGGCTGTGTTTGAGGGCTGTACTTCTATAAGCATGCATCAGGCTCTAAGGAACTTGTTTTGCACCATTCAAGTGAGAAGAGAAATAAACCCCTTCTGAATCTACCAAATACTTTCCAATTTGCTAGGTAATTCAAAAAACAAAAGAAATTGTTTGCTTTAGTCCCCAACAGGGACATTTTCACTGTCTTGTAATCAGTCTTGTTGACTTTAATTGTGCTCTATATGCAAACAGATGCCTAGCTTGTATCTTGTTCATATGTTGCAAGCTGTATTTCACATCTAGGCACTCCAGTTGACTTGAGATCAATTCACTGGCTTCAAAGGGAGGGTTGGAAAATTCTGAGATCTGCAGAAAAAGTGGATTCTGCAGCACTTGGAGACTGGTGTGATCTTACCTCTTGCAAAAGGGCAGTGGTTTTCCATATGTGATCTGCAGGCTGTTATTCAGATCCCCAAAATGATGCTTAGGTAACTCAGGCTCACAAATGCATGAAAGCTTAGAAAAGTCTTAGAAGAGTGTTTTGCATTTGAAAATTCCCTTTTGTCTTTGCCAACGTGGGGTGTTGGCTGCTCCAGAAGCCAGGGTACCAGTAAGCCTGCTTGAATAGCCCAATGCAATCCATTTAGCCCTGGGACCCTCACTGCTTCATCTCCATTGCTACCTGTGCAACACTAATAGGAAGAAGACTTCCCTTGCAGGTATTTCCTCCGAGCGACTGTCAGCCGCAGACTGAACGATGTGGTGAAGGAGATGGACATAGTCGTGCACACCCTTAGCACCTATCCAGAGCTCAACTCCTCTATTAAGATGGAGGTGGGGATTGAGGATTGCCTGCACATTGAGTTCGAGTATAACAAGTCCAAGTAAGTGTCTCAAGAGCAGCCATTAGCTGTGGGGAATCATCTGCTGTTGGGGGCAGCTTCATTTGGTAGCCTGAAGCATGTGTGTTGCTTGTGGTCTTCAAATGATTCTTTCTTCTTGTGTTCCAGTGGGGCTGGCAGACAGTTCACTGAAGTGCAGTAACTGGTCCTGGTTGAGGATCTGTGGGTTCCTCTCCTTACCCTTAGGTCTGCTCTCTGGACCAAGGAGTGGGACACAGTGGCTGTAGCACAGCGAGCCTGGTGCACAGCATGAGGCCATTGCAATAACTTCACATTCTCTGTATCATCAGTGAGATCAGTATTTTCAAGTGCCTTCAAAGTATAACATTGCTCTTTACCAGACAGTACAGCTGTAGTGGGACTGTAATTCAGGCACAGAAGTAGGAAACAACTCTTTTAAACTACTTTTAATGCATCTTTTCTAGCTGATGCTGGAAAATCTTCCTGCAATTTAACATTTGGGTTAGTCTTAATTGACCCAAAAGATTGTTTTTGGAGGCTCTGCTATCGCAACCTGAGATTCTGTTTTTAGTTTATCTGATCATGCTAAATGTTCTTGGTGATTTCCAAAAGACAGGAGGATGAAAGCTGAGGTACTGCTTACAGTAGCCTAGTGCGAGTGGTGGGTTTGTTGCCTGAGATTTACAGCTGGGGACGAGGATAAGAGCAAAGTGCCTGAGCGAGCTCCTGCATCCTGGTCTGCTGCGCAACGTTTGACTGTGGTGCTTTCTTCCTTCATATGCTAGGTATCATTTAAAAGATGTGATTGTCGGTAAGATCTACTTCCTGCTAGTGCGGATCAAGATCAAACACATGGAGATAGATATCATCAAGAGAGAAACGACAGGGACCGGACCCAACGTGTATCATGAGAATGACACAATAGCTAAATATGAGATCATGGATGGGGCACCTGTGAGAGGTGAGATGGCAGATGAACCCCTCGAAATTCCTCTCCTGAAGTCTTTTGGGGTAGGAATAAGAATCCTACAGCATCTTCAGTTGAATCTGTGCAGTCAGTAGTAACATGCATCGTATTTCACTGGTGAGCTCATGGCAGTTTATGTAGGTGATTAAATATGACTCTCTTCCTTCTCTGGTATGATGGGGGAATAGAGACATAATAAGTTGCAGAGATTTTACTTAATTCTTTTGACGAAGGAGTGGTGGAACCAGGAATGGATGTAAATTCACTGTTAGCTTGGGCCATCAGTTGGCATTGCTTTAACTCGGAGCAGAGAGAGAGTGTTCTAGCTCAGTGCCAACCTCCTGTGCTGCTTGTTTTCCAGTTCCACTGCCTAGCAGAGTTACCTGCCAGAGAAAATGTCACCTTATTTGTTTTTTTTCCTGCAATGCTGTCTTGATGCAGATCACAAACGAGTCTCGTGCTGTTAAAGTGGAAATGGGATAGCTATCAGCAAGGGCAGGATCTGGCTATGGACCGTGCGTGCTGATAGATTTTTGAAGGGGCTTGAGGTCTTTTAGTTCATCTTAATCCACTTGTGGAAACTGTCACAAAGTTTGATGTGCCCTAGTGAAATTTTGTTTTGCTGGTGCTCTCCTAGTTTGTATCTCCAGGATCACATTCTGCCTGTGCTGATGGTTTTGTGTTCTTTGCAGGGGAGTCCATTCCCATCAGACTCTTTCTGGCTGGCTATGAGCTGACTCCAACGATGAGGGACATCAATAAGAAGTTCTCAGTGCGTTATTACCTCAACCTGGTGCTGATTGATGAAGAAGAGAGGCGCTACTTTAAACAGCAGGTGAGAAATCTGGTCTTCTTGGACCTGTAGACTGTCACTGGGGATAGTAGGTTGTAAAGACCTGCTGGATTCGCCCGGGGGAGAATCACATTCTTTAACTGAGTATCTGTAAGGACTAGACCTCTTAGAGTGTGCAAAGAGGGTCTAGAAGAGGTGGCCACGCAGGTCAGATGTGTGTGGTGCTGGACATGCATGTAGAAGGTGCCTGCTCAGTGGTGCTTTTCCACTCTGTTGCCCTGTGTTGGAGCTTCTGTGGTGCACCTGATTGATTCTGATGTTGTTGCCAAAAGCAATAGGACAGAGCTGCCCTAGGCATCAAGTGGGTTTGCCTCTGTTGTGCTCAGATCCTGGGGAGGAGCGCTCTACCCAAATTTTCAGGAAGGCTGCATTGCAAGGCCTCTCCTTAACCACTGTGAGTAGCCTTGTGCGCAGCTGAGGGTGGAACATGCCAGCATGGGCAAGTTCTCACTGGGTGCAAGCTGTGCTTGGCAGCTTGGTTCAGCGTTTGGGTCTGGGTGGGGCCAGGAGCAGGTCTCACAAGCCCTGACGAGCCGTGCTGGATGTGTTGCTACAGGAGGTGGTGCTGTGGCGGAAAGGAGACATAGTGAGGAAGAGCATGTCCCACCAAGCAGCCATCGCCTCCCAGCGGTTTGAGGGGACATCCTCACACACGGAGGCCAAGACCCCCAGCCAGCCTGCAGAGAACAACGGCCGGCAGTGAGAGGCCACGCAGAGGAAGGCTGCTGTGGAGCCAGTGGGGACAGCAGCATGGAGGAAGAAAAAACACTTCAGAGACTTCATGAAAAAAAAAATATCCGTTTTTGACTTAATTCCTTTCTTCAGAGGACTAGTAGGGTGGGAAGGGGATGGGAGGGCAAGGCAAGCTGGAGCACTGGTGGTGCGTAGTTGAAGGTACCTCAGTGCTTCCCAATCAACTACATTCCTCTGGGGTTGGCTGCTTTGAGAAATGTGTCTGGAGGCTGCGGAGCTGCCTGATCTCCTCTTTGCCCTGAGACCCTTTTAGTGCGGCAGTGGGGAGGGAGAGAGCAAGTGAAGGCCAAATCTGCTGCCACTTCTCAGCGGTGTGGAGGTTGCTTTGGGGCGGTGTGGAGGTTGCTTTGGGGCTGTGTGGGATGGATATTTTTCTTGCCTTTCTGAAATTTTCACAAGGGAAAATGACACAACATTTAGCTGGAAGGTAGAGGAGAGAGTCAGAGACTGGGGTGCGGCCTACTTGAAGCTGCTTCATGATATCACCTTGCTGCCTCCCCTTCCTCTTCATGCTGGTGGTGGATTCTTTGTCACAAACAGTTATATAATGTGGTCGAGTCAGCCCTGGGCTGCCACACAGCCATCTTGCTGGTGGAGCATGGGCAGCACGAGAGCTTTCGTGTCCTTGCTGTGGGAGCTCCTGACTGCCGTGCTGCATCAAGGGGGAGCTGTGGTGTTTGGTAGGAGGGAGTGAGTCACGCGAATGCAGTAGGATGTGGCACGGGTTGGGTAGTGCGGTGAAGGTCTGGAGGGAGCGAGCAGTGCTGCTGGGTGGTCAAGAAGTGGGGGCAGGAAGGCTCGTGGCTGAGAGCAGTGCCTTCCGAGTGTTGTTCCTGCCTGAGTGTCCCTGAGATTCAGTCTCTGGTTGCTGCAGTCATCCAGGTCCCAGTTGCTGCTGCAGAGCAGGGGCAGACCAGCCGTGAGAGGTCTGGAGAATAGTGTTGGAATGTGAGAAATAAATGGGGGCTCTCTGTGGGAGTGGGTTTACACTGCACATGCTGCCCTGCTATGTCTCATATCCTTGTGACAGAGCAGGCTTTGTAGTAGGACAGAGAGCAGTACAGAAACGCGTGTATTGTTTTGTTTGCTCCCTCAAGCCTGCAGGATGAGGATTAGTAACGTCAGAAAGTGGATGCAGTTGTTTAAGGAGCTCATGGCTGGTGCATGCTGCTAGATGAAGCCAGGCAGCAACTGGAAGGATGGTAGAGTTTTCCAATTCCAGAGAGACTTCTTGAGGCCTGAGCTGAAGTCACCAGTGAGGTCTGAGGGTATGCCATGAACTGAGAACCTGAATGCAGTTTTTTTTTTCTTTAATTCTAAAATAAGCTGCTTTTAGTCTTCAGCTAAATAGAATCATGAGAACATTCCCAGAAGGGAATCGCTCCTCCATTAAAAATTAGATGTGGCTTTGTAGATTTGATTGACTGAGTTTGGAGAATATCCATCCTGTTTAGATGCCCTTCAAAGAAGCAGGTGGTTAGACCTCCTGCCAGATGGAGATACAAGCCTGCGCTAAATGCTGGGATATGAGCTCCATCAAGTGGAATTTGTCTGAATTTCTCTGCGAGTTTGTGGCTCATTATGGTTTTGTCCAGCTTCCTTTTGACTCTGGAATGAATCTCCTCTGCCTCTGTCCTACAGCTGCATGGAGAACGGTTTTCTTGCAGCTGGGAAATGCAAGCATCTTCTGCTTTGTTTAGTGGAATGGTGCTGGTAGAGGGAATGGGGTCTGGGTGGGAAGGGGAGCTTTTTATGTAATAAGACAGCTACTGTATTTCAGTGATAAATGTGTGTTTCTGCTTGCCAAAGTAAGTTATCTTTTACTCACCACGTGTAAGGTTGTGGTTTTTAGTAGAGCTGGGCAGTCTCGCTCTGTTGTAGAGGACACTAATGATCTCATCTCTGCTGAATGCTCGTGTCACACCATGTTTCTGCTCTGTAATAATGAAGACTTGGCTTGCTCTTTACACGAGAAGTCTGTGCCATGGGCTGGAGCCGTGTCTTCCTAAGACTGAAGCAAAAGCTTACTTTAGACAACTACCTTATTTTGCCAGGGCAAGGGGTGGTAACCTGCTGCAGGTCTCACATGGCAAAGAAATCGGGCTGTTACTTTGACACTCACTTACTCTACTCCCCCCTCTGTGAAGGGGGAACCACCTGTGCTGTGGCAATACACAATCTTTTAAGAGACAAATGAAGCTCCCATGGGGAGCCTCTGGGGATAGCAGACTATCTTTTCATGGCTAAGCTGAGCACAGCAGCACCCTAACCACCCTCTGCTTTCCCTCAACTCACATCCCACCTAGAATTTTCTTCCCTTACATACTGCTTTTCACTGTAGGCCATGTGGTATTAAAGAAACCCCCTAGATGAAGATTTCTTTGTTTTTCAGGAGTGGTTTGTTTACTGGCCAAACAGCATCAGTATGGGATATAAGATAATTGTATGACAAGACAATGCACTGTAAGGAGAGTTCTGTTAAGCATCTGTTCATCACTTCTGGACAAATTACTGGGAAAAGGTGCATGAGCCTACTTTTTTTTTTCTTGGTTTTGTTTTTTTCCTACTTTGTGCCCTTCTCCCCTGTGTCCCTAGCTGCAGAATCAGAATTTAGAAACGATCCCCAATTTTACTTAAACTAAATGGACTGTTCAACCTGTTACCCACTAGGCCCTTTGTTTGGGGTGGAACAGATGTGCTGAGCATCTTTAGCAAGAAATTGAAGCATAAGGTCACTCCAGGACAAGGTACTATAGAAAAGCATTTCATTAGCATGGTAAGGGGCAGACACTACTTGAGCTGTTGTGTCCCCCCTGAGCTGGATGGTTCTGTTCATTACTTGGGTCATTCCCTCTCCTAGGCAGAGTCAGGCAGGGGGGAGTGTGCAAGTACTAAACCAAGCAGTGCAACTTGTAATTAAGCCTCTGCTGTGTTTACATGTTTCTTAATTCGTCGTCTTTTCAATGGCTGTATTTTAAAACTTGGGTTTTTTGTCTCTCCAATTAAAAAGAGCCAGCCTTGGCTGTCAAATGCTGTGCATGAGTTTGTCTGATATATTTTATATTGCCTGGCTTGGGCCTGTGTTTTTTTTTAATGGTATTAAGACATTTTTCTTTATGATATGGTCTTTGTTTAAAGCATGTCACTGTTGGAAGCTGTGCTGGTGGAAACCCATTTTGCCTAAAAGTTAACAAGCTAGTTTTATCTTCTCTTTACCTGATGTCAGTGCTAAAGTAACACGGAAAATTTTGTACCTGCAGGAAGTTAACTGTGATCTGCTTTGCAGCAATCAGGTTGGATGTGTATTAACACCTAAACTTTCTTGTTGTAGACAGAAGCTTAATGACATCTTTCTGCAGAAAAATGCCCCTCTGCAGTACTAACTAACTGCACTGGATCCTGTGGTAAGCATCCTCAAGGAGGATGTGGCTGTTTCTTCTTTCAAGAGAGAAATTGCAGAATTTTTCCACTGATAAAAATTGAGTAGTTATGATTGATTCTAAAAGGCTTTATTTAAAAATAAGCAAAAATAACAGTGTCAGAGTAAGGGACATAAAGCTTCAAATCATGTGCAGGCTTGTTCTTGTTGCTGTGATTGAGCAAGTAAACTTGAGAATTACGCTGGTATAGGAGGAGGCATCAGCGGGCTGGGTAGAAGCTGTGCTGCTGTCAGTTTCTTAATGTGGCTTTTCCTCTTCCAGGCTTAAGACAAAATCAAATTCCTCTGCGTTGGAAAGGTAAGGAAGAAAAGGTCATAAGTGGAACTTCCAAGTTCTCTGGGTGAGGACTGCCTCTCAGAAGGAATGGCACCGAGTCCAGAAAAGGAAAAGGCTCTTACCTTGTGTCAGTGGTTGGATGGAAAGACGTTGTCTTGTGAAGAGCATCATGTTCTTTAGGGGCCCTCCATCTGCTTTATGTGCCAGGTGGTGAGTCTTGATTTCAGAAAGGGGGATGAAACGTTTTGTCATCCGCACAAACTGGACATCCACCTGGGAGGTGATGGGCAGCAAAGGAGCATGATTGGAGAAGGATATAGTGTCCAGATGTCACATAAGATCTTTGGGGGAATAAGGATTTTAAACTGAAGCAAATGACTGATGTGTAGTATCTTATAATGGTTCAGAAGCTCTTCCTTGCTCAAAGCTAAAAGAACTCTCAGATACTTCTGGCAGGCCAGCTGTTTACATGAATCTTAGCACTGTGTACTAGAAACATATGTTCATGTGGTCACAGACAATACAAAATGAAGATGCAGGTTATAGCCAGCCTGTGAACAGTCACTTCCCTATAATTAAGTGTGCCTGAAAACGGTAGCTTTCTTTGCTATAGACAGAGAATGGTGCTTAAAGATGTTTGTTCTCTTTCCTAACCTAGAATTCTGTAATGGATGCAGAACCGACCTCCATGCAAGTAAGATTTGAAAATTTAGGGAGATACACTTCATCAGCCTTCTGGAAGAGATAGGGGAAAAGGTAGAGAAAACAATCGGGATTGGATTTTCTCTTGAGGGAGAAAAAGGTACGTAGGCTAGGACAGAAGCTTCAGAAGATATGCAGTATGATAGTAAGAGGCTTCTACTGGCACTGGAATTGCACGCAGAGCTTGGAACAATTGTATTTAGTTTGCTACATTACCATGGACCATTTGGGGTTCTCTTTTCTGCTGGTGGAATCATAGTGAGGATCCTTCTGATCAAACTGTGTGTGATCAGGGTATGCTTCCTTTACAATCTGAAGCAGAACGAGAGAAGAATGTGAAACAAGTTCCTGTCAGTTAAATACTGTTGTCAGCAAAGGGTATGAAATACCCTTGGGGAAGCTGTGACTAGACAGAATAGGAATAATACTGGTGCAAAAATCAGCCTTGTTTTCCCTGAATTCCATTTTAACAGTGGGATATATTTCCTTCCTTTACATTCCTTGGCTGGAAGCACTGCAGAACAATATGGATGTCAATGAAGCATCACCACCTCTTTGGAGAGCAAAGTAGAAGGAGCATATGCAACAGAAGAAAACGGTATGTGAGAATAGTATTTGTGACGAGTCCTCCTCTTAAAGAAAAAGTTCTTCTGAGCCTAGATTTTATGCCTTGCAGACTCAGCTCAGTCGAATTTAGTGAATTGAATAATAATCAGATGCCCTGAGTGTGGAGTAACACTTTACTTGGCTGGAACTGCTCTGAAATGACAGCAGGATAACAGTGGTTTGGTTCCACTTCTCTGGGGAAAGATGCCTGGTTAAGTCAGCTGTGCTGTGATAAGTACATGGAGCCTAGATACTCTAGGCTCATTTACTCCTTTGATTAGACTTCTCTTGCACTCCTCCGGTTGTGAAACAGAAGCAGGACTAATGAGCTGTTGGATAACCCGCTGATTACCTTCCCCCTGAAACACACAGAATAAGAATGAGGCACTCACCTTGACAATGCCAACAATACCAGGCTCTTTGCAGTTACTGTGATAGAAGAAGGCCTGTTGCCCAAGTTTCATGGCTCTCAGGTAATTCCTTGCCTGTCAGATTTAAACAAGATACGTTGAGCAATTTGTATGAAGCCCTCAGGTTTTCATTATAAACAGCTAGAAACAAGACCTGACAACAGGAGCGAGGTATGTGCTTCAGTGCTACTCAGGTAAGTTTTCGTACATTGCTCATACATATGTTTTACACTGCAGTGAAATGAAGTGCAAACAAGGCTAAAAAGCAAGATTCTGTTGGTTAGAAAATATGAGGGAATGTAACAGCTCAGCCACCCTCATTCGGGAATAGCCAGAGACTTAAGTTAGCTGTCAGCAAACAGGCAGCAGAGCAGATCATATTAGGCAGGGGGAGTGCGTGTGGATTTCCTTTGCACAGGAGTCCTGGAACAGACAGCTGTACACTGACAAGGCACAGTACTTGGTTGAGTACAGACTTGCTCAAAGGTGTCAAGGGAAATAAAAGCTGATCATCTGTTGAACCTGTTAGAGACTAAGCTAAAGAAAAACTGGACCATTTGAGAGAGTATTACCCAGCCTGAATCTACTTCTGATGTAGAGGCAATTAAGCAGTTTTGAATCCTGACAGAATACAGCTGTCAAAGCAGGATGACTACATCAAAAGAAAATATTTCAGCACTTCAAGCAAAGGGAACAAGTCATCTGTGGGGAGAGCCACCTTTTTTCTAGTGATACTTCAGTGATTCCATCTTTGACAACTGCTCCTTACCTGGTAGTTTCTTACTCCATCCCAAAAGGTTGTCTGATTGGGCTGAGCCTTCAAGTCTTCAATGCTGAACTGTCAAATGGAATGAAAACACAGCTTAAGTTCGGGAGGCAGTCTGATCTTTATTGCCTTATTGTCTACATTTTGCCTAAACATTTGTTTGTAGTAGCTCCTTCAATTATAGTTCAGACTTCACAAAAATGTTTTGGTTCCCACTGGTGTTAAAGGAGGAACACTGCACTAGTGCAAAGGCAGAGCCTGAAATAGATGTTGTCCCTGCTACCAAAAGCTAAGCACTCTGAGGACCTGCTTTCCTCTATTACAAGTATCAAACCCCAAGGTTGTCACCCTTGAAGAGAACAGAATTATGCCTTCCTGTGGCCAGGAAGACAGATGGTTTTTGAGAAGAAAAGACCCAATAGCGCTGATATTGTGAACAGTCTGAATTGTTTCATCCTGTAACTGAGCATTCAGGCACTAATGCTGTGGTTAGTAGCGAAACTGCTTCAATACTTTTTTGACTTTGCTGAATAAGAATACTAGAACGGGTGTCAGTGCTTACTTTCACATCCACTCCCTTCTCGAGCCTGCTCTCTGGCTCCGATTTCAGAAGCCAGTGACAATACGTTATCTTGCTTTCCTCCCCACCAGAGTCAGATTCTTTTGCCTTTTTCCAGTTCTTCCATCCTGACTTGGAACTCCCAGCTGGAGTTTTTGTGGACTTTTCCTCTTCCTCCTTATCCTCAGTCTCCTCCTCTGTCTTGGCTATTTTAGCATCAGGCTCCTTTTTATCTAAAAGAAGCAAAAGAAAAAAGACCATTCTGGTAAAACACATTTTGTTTCTGATAAGGACTGGTGCTGAAACAATTTTAAGTTACCCAAGCCACATTTACATACTGGTATTTGACTGCAACCGAAGTTTGGTGTACCCTAGATCATAGAATGATTTGGATGGGAAGGACCGTAAAGATCATCTAATTCCAACCTCCCTGCCACAGGCAGGGACACCTTCCACTAGACCAGGTTGCTCAAAGCCCCATCCAACCTGGCCTTGAGCACTTTCAGGGATGGAGCATCCACAACTTCTCTGGGCAACCTGTTCCAGTGACTTACTACCCTCATAGTAAAAAATTTCTTCTGAATAACTAATCTAAATCTACCCATTTTTAATTTAAAACAAACAGCTACTCCTTGTCCTATCACTACACTCCCTGATAAAGAGTCCTCCCGCTTTCTTAGTTGCATTACTCATCAGTGTTTGAGTATTTCTAGTTTGCATCTGAAAAAAGGATTTTTTTTTTGTGGTGAGCACAAACATAGCTTAATAGTCATAGTGCATCCTTAAAAAATCCAGAACAGACCATGTTGTCCTCATGAAGTGTAATTTTATTTTATTTTATTAATTGCTGAAGAATCAACTGCAGGCAACAAAGTTGATCTAGGTGAGTCTGAGGAATAAAACGTAAATTCAGCAGCAAAGCAAGCTATTTCAGTTACTGCAGTAGCTAAAAGCCTTATATTAAGCCTTTGCTCTGCTACCAGTTCAGAGGGGGTCCATATGCTTATTTGTCCAGAACCCAAACAGCAAAAACCAGTAAGTGATTAAAGGGCAAGAAGGTGGTTATTTGCTGGAGTCTATTCAGCATATGAGTGGCACAGATGAGCCAACTGTGTAACCTTCTCATCTTATGCCTTAAACATCACATAGTGCTGCCTCAAGTTCAAGGCTTTTGTTTTTTATTTTTGTTTTGTTTTGGCATATGGTACCACATCGTTTTCCTGCAACTACACTGGGTATACTTTGACTGACCACGTCTCACACACAGGATCTGAAACCTCTTAATAAATGGATGAGTCACATTTCTTAACTGTCTTGTGCTGAGAATACACCGTTGTCCCTATTTTATGTCTAGCAGACTTGACTCAGTCACACATGGATGCTCAGCCCAATTTTACAGAGGAAACGCTGTCTCAAAGACATGTGGCTTTGAAAGGCGGACGGTTAAAATGACTGTCTCTACTTTCACTGTAGCCTAGATCCTCATGTAAGAGATGCTAAATTAGTTAGGACATCAGCACAGACCTGCTACTGCTCCTTTGTCTCTCTTTCTGCTTGGCCAAGGCATCTCCGGTCTCTTTGAATTATCTTCTCTTCACCGAGAAGCACCTGCTGAATGAGAGAAGAAGAATAAAGAATTATTGCTTATTCAGGCAAGCTGAAAAAAGTAGAGGCAGCTGAGACAGAGAATGTAAAAGCTGTACAGTAAGTGGAGAGTAAATACATCTCCTTCCTTGAGCTCAGCCATTTCCTGTATCAGTGCAAATCCTGGCACTGGTTGAGGACCACACCCTTGGCGTGTTGGAGGCAGGCAGGCCTTCCATAGCAGCGCTCTGATGGACGTTAGCAGAAGGGCTGCTTTTCTCGCAGCGGAGCAGCTGTTGGAGAAAAGTCCCGAAGGTGCGTGGCCTAAGCGTGGCCGTTTTCTGCCATGTAAGAGGAGCTGTGCTTTCAGAAAAGAGCGAGCAGCTTGCCTCCAGAGCCCCGTCCAGCCTCTCACCCAGGGAGGCTGGCTCAGCTTGCTGAGATTATTGCACGCAAAAGTCCCTTCGAGAAGGGGAGCCACTTGGCCCGCCTAACCCCTGCCCCCTCCTGTCAGAAGTTACTTGGCTCTGAGCTGGCCTGCTCCTGCCAGAACGGGCGGCACCAACTTTTCCACCTTCTGCGCCAAGCTTCTCCCACCCCTCCCACCGCAGGCTCCCCCTCACCAGCTCTGGCCGCAGCAGCCCCTTCGCCTCGGACTGGGGGGAGAGGATGCTCTTGCCTCGCCCCAGCTTCAGCGCAGGCGGAGGAAACACGCCGTCCCCCCCCCGACGGGAGTCGGAAGTCGGTGACCGTTATGCAAAAAAGGCATCGCCTCCGAGGCTTGCCTCCTTCCCGCAGCCAATGTGCGAGCCGGGAAGCGCGGCCGGCGGCACTACAGCTCCCAGCCCGCTCCGCGCCGCCCGCCCCG
>VXAA01001109.1:242396-293195 GCA_013399115.1 Anseranas semipalmata
AGGGGTCCCGGTGGGCTGAGCCCGGAGCCCCCCACCCGGAGCAGCCGGGCGGGGCTGTGCCCGCTGGGGGCCCGGGGGAGCCGCTGCGCTGGGTGAGGAGTAGGGGGGGGACCCTTCTGCAAGGGGAAAACGCTCGTGAACTTCGTGCTCCCTTCTCGCTGCCCGGAAAGAAGAGTTCGCTGCTGGTTCACGGCCGCTCGGGCGCGATAACGTGGAAGCACCGCGTTTGCTTATCGGAACGCATAGGGGGAAAAAGTGCGTTGTGCCGCATCAGTCGTTGACAGCAAGCGTTCATCCAGCAGGACGGGAGCATGGGAAGGACGGGGAGAGCAATGCTGCGTCCACACAGAAATGATTTATAAGCGTTAATAAATGCTACACAGAACACAACAATTTCTTGTGTGTCATAAAGGTAACGGATAAGGGAGGAGCGATTGCCAGCACCATAAATCAGATTTTGCGTTAGGGTGATGTTATCCCTGCTGACCTTGGCTCTTGCCAGGCTTTACATCATCGGAGCTCTGCTGGATGATACGCTTCTGCAAATCGATCGCTCTGTGGGATCTAGCCCCTCTCCGAAACTGCCGCGGGTGACCCGCACGCACTCGCACCAGAGCTCTGCTTCTCTCTCACCTGTGTTGGGCGGCCCCAGCCTCTCCTGGGTCAGGTCCTTTCCGTTCTGCATCCCCGCATCATCAGTGGCGATGCGCGCTGACCCGCGTGGAACTGAGTGCCGCGGCTGCAGTTGGTGGTACCCGCCTTTCCTCTCAGAAGTGTTCCCTTCTGTCTTCTTTTCTGGTCCTGGCCGATATCCACTCCTGCATAGCCACCTGTAGTAACGAGAAGTTATTCAAGGCTCTGACTTAACTCCTGTGTGCTTTAGGTCACGCTCCTTTTGACGGCAATAGTCTTCCCCAGATGAGCGTGTCTCGTGTTTCAGCCAGAGGCACGTGTCTGCACAGGAGCTCCTCAGTCCCAGTACTGCTGTCCCGGACAGCAAGGCACTGGAGATAATACTAAGGCTGGTGGAGACGTAGTTATTTATCACCATCCAGATCCTTTTTACAAGTTGCATGTTTTATAATGGGTTCTTAAATTCACAGTAGTAAGTTACCTGGTTTTCAAAGCTATAGAAAACCCTTGAGAAGTCTTTGCTTAATCAGAAGCAAAATTCTTCTGTGGCTGGTCTTGGATTTGTGCCACTTACGTTCTTAGCAGAGAATTATTGCAAACCAATACATGGTGAGAGCACAGAAGTCTGTCTTCTGTAAGAGTGTATCTGTTAAACACCCCATTCATTGGCACCTAGTGTTTTTTCTTCGGCTCGGGTCACCTGAGACTAAACTATACTGTGAAACGCACTGATGATTGTCCAAGCCATGTTGAATGGACTCAGGACCTCAGTTGCCACAAGACAGTGAGTAGTAAGTGAAGGCAACTGAAAGCTTTCACTTTTCTGAAGGCAAAGGAAGCCCAAAATAAACAGTAAATTCCTCTGAGGCAGGTCTAAGTAGGGCTTATAGATTAACTGTAAAATCCTTTGTCCTCTGAAGCACGTCCTTTAGTACTGCCAAAGAAAGCTAATGGTCTCCATGCTTTTTTTCCCCCATTTTGACTTTTTCTTTTCCGTTAGCTTTTTCTCCCAACTATTCTGGGTAGACCAACACCAAAGCTAAATCTCAACTCTCATGCAGAGAGAAATTCAGATAGGTTTTTGTTTTTACTGTGAAATGGCTGGCTGGAAGTATTCTGTCCAGAGGTGGTGACGATGGTAACCCTTCCAAGTACAGCGACAGTGAAGGAGAACTAGTTGCAGAATGTGCAGGTGGGGTACTTCCCTGGTGAGGCCTCTTTCACAAATTATAACTGATCTTGCTTTTTGGGACAGAGACGTGTTGGAGATTAATCAAAACAAAACAAAACAAAAAAAAAGAAAAAAAAGAGACTTCCTTGAATCAGGGAGGGAATGGCTACAGAGGGACAAAGTAGGCCAGTAAGCTTTAGCAAAAGGACAAAAAAAGATTCTTTGAAACTTGTGCTGTCATTACAGAACTGAGAAGAAATCCACTGGGAGCTATACATTGCTCTCAAGAGCTAGTACAGAGCCCAGGCAGGCTTTCAGCTATGGAAATGCAGCTCATGGTAACAGGATGAAACTCTGCTGAGTCAAAGAAGTCTTTTCTGGAGAAGCATCTTGAACAGATTCTAGTGAGAGATGTGGATTTCAGGATATCCAGGACAATGTGTAGAAAATTTTGGGGAATTGGGGACTGCCTACCAGTCCTCCTTGGTGAGAGAAGACACTGGAGCCAGGGAGTTTTGAGGTAGGAAACTTGATGAAAACTTGCCAACGAAGTTATGCCCAGGATTAAGAAGATGAGCTTAAGTGATTTGTGTATTTTTATCTGGCCACATATGCTTCCTGAGTGCTGCCTTCATTCTGCCACCAGTGGCACAGTTAGCATTAGTGTTGCGTACAGGTGTAATTTAGGGCTTTATCTGGCTCAGAAACGGATTTGAAATTTATTTTTTTCCAACCTAAACTTCCATAATGGGAGCTTTGCATCTCCTGACCCCTCTGAATTTTCTGCCTCAGGCTCACCAAAAAGCACTACAAGTAGATATAGCTGCTGTTTCGGGATCTGATTTGCGGAAGTTTCAATCTGTGCAAGACTGATAGCTCTAGGAGAGTAGAGAGGCAGAGAGCAGTTCTGCGTGTGGATCGAGAACCACCTCCCCTGCTGGTGAAATTCACAGAAATTCCCTGGGGGCAATGCTGCTGTTTCCTAGCCTTAAGTCATTATTCTCTGGTTGTACCCTGTTTCTTGTGTAGATGATCATTTTTGATCCTGTTCCTATTCAGGCAGTCACCCTTTAAATATGGCAATTATGTATTTCATGCTTATTTCTGCTAGTTGCAGCTGCACTGTCTTCATAAAACCATGGTTCTGCTATTACTGTACCACCTTCTGAATGGGATATGTTTCTATTTCCTTGCTCAGCATTATTTTTTGTAAATGGTTTGATAAACGCACGAGTGCTCATTGACTGAAGGCAGTGAATTTCTAATCTAGACTTGCTTTTCCAGGTATTACCCATGCCTGCTGCCTGTTGTTTCAGAGGCCTGTGAGAATGCTGTGCTACACAGGTACTCTCTGTGACTGTCAGCCAGCCCATGCAATCTGTTGAAAGTCTTAGATTTAGTTCCCTTGTAGTGTCCTTGTCTTGTGCTGGAGGACAGGTAATCGCTGCAGGCTCCTGGTTAGTAATCCCTGTAAGATGCGAATTCTGAAAAGTCCTCGCCCTCTGCTAACACCCGCTCTACAGACAGAATAGAAAACAGCCAGAGGCTTAGGTATTTCCTCTCCGAATGTGACATTTCTCTGAAATGTGTGGGTCACTCTTTTCTTGAGACTGGAATTCATTTCTTGCATCTGGCTGTGATGATGTCTCGGAGGAACAAGCTGCTATTGTCCAACTCTTTGTGTATTCAGTTGTGGAACTGGGGCGGTCTGATGGAGGCAGTGTAACTGCTTCGGTTCTTCCGCCTGTTTTACAGCTTTTTGAAAAACCTATATGCTCTATGTGACAAAAAGCATGGTTTACGTAAGTAGGAAGGTCAGAGCTGATCCTGCCAGGTGGGGTGAAATGAGCAGTCTCTCTTAAGGGGACCGATTTATTTACTAGAGGCTGATGCTCATCTCTCTCTCTTTCTCTTCTAGGTTTAACTGGAGTGAGCTGATCCCTTTGCGGTTATGGGGGAGGACCCTAGGCTTGCAGACAGAAAACTCTCAGTTCCTCCTGGAAGGCATGCCTTTTCGCATATTTGGAGGTTCAATGCACTATTTCCGAGTCCCCATGGAGTACTGGGAAGATCGCATGCTTAAGATGAAAGCATGTGGTTTGAACACGCTCACAACGTAAGTGTCCTCACTCTCTTGTCTCTGTGACATGTACCTAACAGCCTCGTCCCTGCTCCATGACAGTTGGTGGGGACTGTGGGCCAGAACAATGTCTTTTGGTACTTGTTATTATGGGGAATTCCTTGTCCTGCCACATACTTTAGCATCTGTTCTCTGAGTTTGCTTACTAGTCTGTTACGTGCTTCCTTTAACGTGTTTCTCCAGCTGGTGGATGTTGGCTCTAGTCTTAGATGTTGCCTTGGTTCCTGTTTCTTCCCTTTTCCCTTGCTCTGTGCCGGCAGCTTTAGCCCAAGGCAGCCTGTGGCTCTTCTGTAGTGCCTGGTACTTGAGTGGGATTCCAAGCCTGGATGTTTAGGAACAGCTGGGGATGAGGAGGAATGCCTGCACTAAGTGTTCAGGAGCCCTCTGTGGTGACCCAAGTACTGCATTTTTGGGATTGCTGCTTGATCACCGTAGCACACTGAAAAGAGTAACGGGGACTCGAGTCTTTTAACCATCACACACTGCAGTATACTCAAATACAGACCAGAACAGACATCGATCAAACACACTGGGAAGGTGCCTTCTTAATGCTGACGTGATGAGGAAGGGTCAGGCTCTGAAACAGCCCTTCAGCATGGCTGTGATTCAGAAACTGCTCTGGAGAATGAAAGATATGTAGACAGAGGCCTGAATTTTCAAGTGACTGTAGCCTGTGTCTTCAGTATGTGGTTTACATAACTGCAACGTCCTTTAATTTAGATTTTCACTTAAATGTAGACAGTAATTACCATTTCTCTTTGCTGATCTCACCACATTTGACAGTCTTGAGAAACTCAGCTACTGCAGAGTACAGGAAAAGAGTGTTAACAAGGAAACGGCTTATCAGAAAAATGAAAGAAAGGCACAAATAATATTTAAGTAGGGACTTTGTAATGTGTACGTGCTGTAATCTCTAAATCTGTTACTAATAAAGGGAGTGCATAGGTCTTTTTCAGCACTTCGCAAACACAGTGCCATTTTCAGCGCTTCATTTTCACTGCCCTAACTTTGCATTTCAGGTACGTGCCATGGAACCTTCATGAACAAACAAGAGGGAAGTTTGACTTCAGTCAGAACCTGGATCTAGAGTATGTGGTACAGACAACTCTATTATTAAATACTCCAGTTTTGAGGGGAGGGTGTGCATGTCGGTTCTGGATGAAGATGTCATTTCCAGCAAAGCCTGTACCTGGATCTGACAATGGAGACTCATTTCTTCCCCTGCTTTCTGGAGTCCTGGGAACTTACGGGTTTAGCATCAATCTAGTATAGTTGCTTCATCAAGCAATTAATTATCTTCCGGTTCTGATACCTAAGTTTCATGGTGGTTGGTGTATTAGGAGTGCATGGAGTAGAGATTCTTCAGTCAGACAGTAATTACATTGTCTGGATCTCTAGGGCCTTCCTTTTACTGGCAGCTAAAAACGGACTGTGGGTGATTCTGCGTCCTGGACCTTACATCTGCTCTGAATGGGACCTTGGTGGTCTGCCCAGGTAAGTGCATAAATAGTTCAATTGATGCAAGCCTTTGGGACTTGGGAAAAAAACAAAACACACACACACAGAAATCATCTGATCATGCAGCTGAGCCTCCTTCACAGGTGTAGAATGGATGTCTGTTAGATCGGAACGACTTGCTGTGTCCCCAGAGCAAGTGAATACTCATAATGTTATTGAGCTCTCCTGTGGAGTACAGATAGTAAGGCTGGAACCATAATCTTTTCTTTGTGCCATTATTTTTTTTTTTAAATAATATCTGTGTTATGCCCTAATGGTTACAGCAAGAAAATAGAATTGAGGAAACACATCTTCTATTGCTGTTGCAACTTGATTGTCTTTGTAATATGAACAGTGGTATTTGCAGCTTCATGTAAGAATTTGATTCATCTCAGGTCCATTTTAAAAGTCCTGCTAGAGCATACATATGACATGGCTGGCAGTAATAAAGTCCTGTAACTTTTCCAACCTCCTCCTGTATTTTCTTCTAAAGCATGCAGCTTGTTGGTAAGAGGCTTTGAGAGTCGAGTTGAATACGTCAGCATTGACACTTGCCTGGTTACTAGATCCCAGTGGAACCAGTGCCAGGTTACATACCACTTGTTTTCCTTGCCTTCGAAGAGCATAAACCTCAGTAGAGACACTTGACAAAATTTGGGGATTATTTCTTTTAATCTTTTCATTTCTTTTCAGAATGCTCTGCCTTTGGCATCCTGCACAGTTCAGGTGCAGAACTGCGAATGTTTGTCAGGGACTTACTCATGGTAGCATGGCTACCTGTGGCCAGAGGTAGTAGCAAGTTCTTTATTATATTATGAGAAGTGTGCATGTTGTCAGTTGTTGCCAGCTCACTGATATGTTTTTTATCAGACAGATAAAAGGATTCTGATAAAGAGCAACGGTCCTATTCTCATTTTACACACAAGGAAGTATAAAGAGGCTGTGATTTTTGTGAGCCCACTGAGCTGAATATAGCAGACAGGAGCAGAGTCTTTCAAACCTCTGGAAGCACTATTAGTTAATGCCTTTTGCAGAGGCAAGGAAGGTGCACGCTTACTCTGCTCAAATTGTTACAGTAGTACATTGTTCTGCTTTTAAACAAACTGCCAATTTCTGTGTTAACCCCAAAACAGCTAACTAAATCTTGTAAATCAGCAGTAGAAATCGTGGGAATAATTACTGGAACCTTTGTTTTGAATGATGATTGGAGTTTTACGAGAGAGCGCTTGGTTGTAGAGTGCCCTTGGGGATGCAGGGAATTGCAAGTAACCTTTAGAGTGGTAGGCTTACCCTGCGATCTTACTGGGAAAGTTAATGAAATGAGCTTACATGTCAGTGTTTAGGCCCAAAATGCAGAACAAAAAGAAGGGTAACAGCTTGGCAATTGCAGTCTGGACTCCTCATTTAACAGTGAGAGTAGTGGGTAGCCCCAGTTAGTCGGATTAGCTTTAAAATGATTCTGTAAAAATGTCCCTTTCTTGAAATGTCTCTTCTTTGCTTGCAGCATACATGGCCGGGCAAATGCACTCCATGTACGCTAGGTACTTGCAGATCTGAGAGGGGTCCTTCCTTCAGCAGTGGAAGGAAGGGGTTTCAGACTCTTCCTGTATTACAGCATGCTATATAGATATACTTGCCATTTTCTCTTCCATAATCTCCACTGAAGTGGTCACTTAAGTGACCACTTTCTCTTGCTGTTGGGAACAGCAGGTGAAAAGCAAGCAGGATTCTGTTTTACCTTCTGCATTATCTACATATAAATGTCTGCTGCAATAACTTTGTTTCCACAGTTACCTTTTGAAGTTGAAAGTATCCAGTATAATGTTCAGCTTTTAGTTTCTGCACAAGTAGAAACAACTTCTGACCTGCAATCTGAGTGTATTGTGGTTGGCCAGAGGGTTTAGAGAGAACAGAATAAACTGCAGGTGGTGTCATTCACTGACTCACTGTGTTGTCCATACCTGCACTGTGAGCTTAGCCAAGTCAAGCATCAATTATTCCTGCCCAAATATGAATTAATGTCAATGAGTGCTGTTACCTCCGGCAATTTTGATTGGACGTGAGACTTTAATAGATTCTGTTCGCTGCTTTTCTCATAGTTGGCTACTGCAGGACCCAGAGATGCAATTAAGGACAACGTACAAGGGTTTCACGGAAGCTGTGGATGCCTATTTTGATCATCTAATGCCTATTGTAGTCCCTCTTCAGGCAAGTACAATCCATTACCCTCTCTGACCGCAAGTGGGGACTATCTGCATAGATGTGTAACAGCAGCATGTTGAGGCAACAGCAAATCTTCCAGCTTCACTTTAGGAACCACTTGCCCATGTCAGCCCTGCAGTTTGAGCCATTTGGTTATGCTGTATAGACTTTGGGAGGAGGTGAGGGTGGAGCTGACTCCATATGAGACTCGTGCATCTTTCTTGCAAGCCAGTACCACTGTGATTTTGGTCCTTCTGATTAGAAACCACAGTGAACCTCTGCTTTTCCTTTCCAACAGTACAAGAAAGGAGGTCCCATCATTGCAGTGCAAGTGGAGAATGAATATGGTTCCTATGCCAAAGACCCAAACTACATGGCCTATGTTAAAATGGTAATGTTGGCATGCTTACTTGTTTCTGTGGCGACTCTCACTCACAAACCACCTTCCTTATAGCGCTTTCTTCTGAATAACTTTTGAGCATGGCTTCAAGGAAGCCTTGAAAGTGTCAGTGCATAATCCAGCTGGATTTCCCCTGGTGTTTCTTTTGGTAGAGGAAAAGATCCCGTATGCACCTCTCCCTACTGATGAGCCGGAGTTCTTATGTCTTCAAGAGAAGAGGGCAATAGGGAAATGGAGGAGTATCCATAATACATAGCCGGCCTTGAAGAAGCTGTCTCCTGCTGGTCCCCTTCTGTTTCTCTTGGACAACATTAAAGAAGGGTTTCTCCATTCTTAAACTTGTGTAATCTGAGGCTCAACATCAGGCAGGTTAATCTGCCTAATGCCTCCCTTATCCTTGTCAATCGCAGACTGACTATTCCCTGCCTCCGAGCTGAATGACAAAGAGCTGGCCAGTACCCAAGGAGGCCAGGTTCTCCTGGTGAATCTAACACGAGTCTGACTGACCTGTTCATTTTTCCCCAGTACAATAGCAGGACAGACAGTTAACAAGATCTGCAGTATGTCTCGCAAGGCTTCTTTTTTTTTTTTTTTTAATTTCTTTTCATTGAATGCCTATGTTACAGCACACGAGAAAGGTTACCCATCCAGCAGTGCGTGGGTATGTACTATGAACTGTACGTTCCCTGCTCCTCTGCTACAGCATTATCAGATCCTTCTGAAACCTTTTGGGTACCCAAGTGTTAGCCTGAGCACCCTGACATTAGTTCTCGCTCGGGTCATCTTGTTGCTCAAAGTATATAGTGGCTCTTCAACCAGAGAAATCACACGGCAGGAGTCCTAATCTGCTTAGAGTGGTGCTTGTTTCTGCACTAACTCCACCTTGTGGAGTGTTTTAATACTGCTTAGAAAGTTAAATATGAAGTATACATACGAACAAGTTAGAGTTATTGCCAGCCTGAACTGATAATGTCAAAATTGTCTGTTTTATCTACGTAGTTTCCTTCCCTATGCCCCACACTCAGTGACGAGCATGTAAGTAAATGGCTTTCAGGGCCCTAAATGAATGGGGCATAGAGACCGTTGTGTCTGAACAGCGTGCCAACTCAGTTCTTGCTTTTCCATGTCTCAGTGATGAAAGAGCTTGTGATGTTTTACAGACTTGTCGGAAGAGATAACGTTTCCTTGCCAGGCCAGTGGGGGTATTTTTGCAGTGCTGTTTTGTTATATTCTGGTATTGTGTGCAACTTACATCTGAGGAAGCATACTGTAGTGGTTAAAGAAGAAATGTAGGAAAGCTGGATTTGCAGGGCTTTCTTTGAGGTTGGAGTGGGGTCTGTTGAGGTTCAGGCCCTGAGCTGTGGATGTGGCAAGTCGATTACTTCACATCTGCATCTAGCATATATTACAATGTTGTGATCTTCCTGGAATTAATATAACCCATTTAAAACAAACAAACAAAAACCCAACAACAAAACCAACTCGCACAAAATCTGAAAGCCCTGTCTTTATCTTGCTCTCTTGGGTGCAGTGTCTTCACCTTCCAAAATGTCTAGGCCATGAAAGGGTGTATTGACACCTCTTTCCACATAGGGTACATGATCTGGGATTAGCTGAGCACACACCTGTGTCTGCCTCAGATGCTGTTTCTATTCCTGGTTTCTCTGCTGCACCCTGAAATCCTGTAATGCATTTCAATGCGTTTCAGCTCTCTGCTGCTTCTCCATTTTGCACTTGTATTTAAATGAATAAAAAAATAAAAGGAAGGGAAGAAACTTAGCAGTAAATGCAGTGCTCAGTGTTATCTTAATAAAAGTTGTTAGAAATTCCAGTTTCTTCAGTAGCTGATTTTTATCAGATACTAGCATCAGTTCAGGTATTCGTTTAGTGATGACACGTTGATAAACTAACCAGGTTGTCTTAACTCTGAATTGGGTTTGTCTTCTCTAATGTAGATTGTGTGTAATGCTCAAGTCTACTCTGTCTGCACAGTGTGTGTAGGCATGTGCAATATGCACAGGTTGTTTAAACATGTAGCAGATATTAACTAGTTGGTGCACATGACACGGGTGACTCCTGTGTGAGCTGATGTGTCTTTATCACCATTTTACAGTTAGTAATTTAGTATTAAGAGTTTGAAGGCTTGTTTTCAAAGCTCCTTGAAGCTGATGGAGTCACTTCTGATGCAGGTACAATGAAAAGAGGGGTTAATTTGCAACTAGGAGTTCCTAATCCCTCTTTCAAACATCAGCCACTGTTCTGTAAAAGGACAAGTGTAAGAGAACACTCCTAATGAAAAGAACCTTGTGTGTGCATGCATTTTAAAAAAGCTCAAAGTGCTATTGCATACAGTCCTGTGATACTGAAGAACCCATAAATTCATTCAGGCATGACTATTCAAGAACATAGGTACCTGAGCTGTCCTGTGATGGATACATTCATGGGCGAACCAGCATTTCTCTCCTATCAGCTTCTATTGTTAGACAGTAAGGAAGGGTGAGCTGTTTTTCTTCTGCCACCTGAAGCCCTCTTTTGATGGAAAGCAGTGAAATCATTAAACTGATCTCAGAAGAGGATAAAATCCTGATGTCTGATGTGTCAGTGGGAAGCCGATCCAGCTTTTCTAAAACAAAACAGGATTTTTCAGTTGTTATTAAGCTGGAAAAAGTAGGCAGGGAAACTTCAGGAGGAATGAGAGATGTCACAGGAATAATATTTCTTACCAGCCTACTGCTGGTTTCAAGCTCCTGTCTTGCTATCCCCAGAGAAGGTGATAATGTACTTTAACGCTTTAATATCCTGACAAATACAAAACTTGGGCTGTTAACACAATGGCTTTTCCTCTTTTTAATCTAGGCCCTGTTAAAGAGGGGGATTGTGGAACTGCTAATGACCTCGGACAACAAGAACGGGTTATCATTTGGCTTAGTGGAAGGAGGTATGTGCTTGTAGGAGAACAAGGTAAGACTGTTCTGTCTGGGGCAGCGGGTGAAATGTAGCCTTTGAATGAGAGCCGTATGCTTCATTCGCTGGGCTGCACCCAGACCTGTTCTGTTTGTGGTAGGAGCCTCAGCCACAGAGGAGGGCCCCCTTCAGCTGGGTGGTACACATGCAGAACAAAACCTGTCCCTTCTCAGATGTTTTCAATGTAGGGTGTAACAGTGATGGCAGGATTGCTCCACAGGGAGGCAGCCTCTCTGCTTTCAAGGATTTTAAATATGTGCAGACTGAATGCCTGGCTGCATTCTGTCTCATACTGGGCATCAGTATGTCCCAATGAGGTTTGTCAAAAGATGGCAGCGCCTGGCATTTCTTGATGTTGTTTCCATCAGATTAAAAGGCTGAAAATACTACTACTTACTGCTTCATTTGAATCTATGTTAAATAAGTATCCCAGCAATTACTACTACTACTAATTTATTCCTAAGATACCTGCTCTGCAGTTAAGAAGAGAAGGAAAAAAGTCCTTCACAGCCTAGATTCTGAAATCTAACTTTCTGGAAGCTTAGTGGTAGTTTGTGAGGTAGCCTTGTGTTCTCAGCGAACTTGCTCTGTAGAGTACAGGCATTGGTAAGTAGGTAAAAGAGGGTATCAGATGTGTATAATGCAAAAGGATGTCCGTTTCCTTTTTCCCTTTTAAGAAGTGTAATTCCGGTAAGTGTATAAAATGCTGCTTGGCACCTTTCCTGATTTTTGCTGTGGAAAAAATGGAGGTACTGTTTGAACTGAACTGAAGCTGTTTGAGCTTCCCTGAATCAGACTCTTTGGGGCATAGTGTGATACTGGCTTTCAGATTTCCAGATGCAATTCAGCTGGGATTTACTTATCTACTTGACTTGTTATCTCTCCGGTGTTCCTGCCAATTGCCTGCCTGAGTAGCAATTGTTTCTCTGAGTAAATGTTTGCAGGGTACAGTCTTTGAGTGCTCCTGTCGTCAATCAGTCGTAAATACTGTGAAGTTTCTAATCTCAGGCATGGAGATAATTATAAGGAAGGATTTTTCCCTCCTTGTTTTCCTCCTCTTATTTTTGTATGGAAGTATGAGAGGGACAAATTCAATAACTCTGAAGTCCATGGGCCTTCACCAGAAATACAGTAGTCTTCTCAATTTTATTTTTTTGGAGTGCAGCAGTTTCCAGCCTTGCCACATAGGGTCACCCTCTCCCTGCCAGTGAGCTGACATTCAGAAGGGCTGGTGTGGAAATCGCCATCTAGCCCTCACCTTCTTCTGTGGGAATGTTTACTGCCTCAGAGCTCGTTCATGCTTGGTGTTGTCTCTTCCAGCATGTTGCATGCTGAGAGCTCTTTGATACCAATTTGCCTCTTAGATGTCATAACAATCTGCTCATTAGAGTCAACATGTCAAGTAATCAGATGCGTGGAATAACTAGGGCTCAGAGCAGTACAGCAGCAAGGTGGTTATGAAAACACAAAGGGAGAGAGAACAGAATCCACTGTAGAAATGCTTAAGAAAATAGAGAGAAGACTGCATATAGAAGTTAAAAAAATATTGTTGTGGTTCTGTGAGTTTGTTTGTTCTGTTCATCAGTGGTGTACTAATTTCTTTTCAAGAAGCATTTGCAGATTCTTGTTAATGCCAGGAGCAGTTGGTTTGGTGCTCTACAGAGAAAACTGTGTTGTGGAAGGACCTTAGAGTACGACGCTGTTGCCTAGTGCTTATTCAGTGTTTGCAGCAGCGTTTCAGGAGATGAGGAGGAAAACTTTTGTTGCTGTAGGTCCCTTTCATGCTCATAGATACACACCATGGTGTTGGGAAAAAATTCTCAGTCTCAGAGTACCTGTGCAGCTCCTGCAATCCTCCTCCCTTCATGGGCACAGTTAAGTGACAAGAGCCCCAGGCCAGGTGACTCTAATCTGACCTGGTGCAGCCCTTCTGGGAGCTGATGGGTGACAAAATAAAAACTCTGGATTCCCTCCAGACTGTACCTAATGGACCATGATGGAAAGCTACGTGCATTTGAAAATTGCCTACTATGGAAAGGATGGATAAGGGTTTGGGGACTGGTTCTCCACACCTTTACACCATTTTCATTGGTGTGCTGTTAATCTGCATGAAGAGCGGAATTAGGCATGTTTGTCTTCAGGATCGCAAGCTAATGCATTACATCAATGCTAAATCCACATTTTGTTTTGTTCTCCCACTGTGTTTGCCTGTGCTAAATTCTTCAGCTCAGCATACTATGTAGATCAGCCTATTAAAATCAAGGTATAAATAGTGAGAAGCTTTTGCTTCTGTAAGTATTCTGTTTGAAGTGCTCTGTCTGACATAACTGGGGCTGGATTCGATACCAGCTCTCTTGTAAGAAGTCAGTTTTTAAAACAGAATCATATTATTGCTCCTGCAATTTCAAAGTTTCTTGGGAGAAACATCATCGGAGTCACTGAAGGCTAGAAAAGTATGAAAATGATTCTAACGCCTATTAGGGGCTGGGACACTGGTACCAGATTACTGCGTTGCAATGCATCAGCTTCTGCAGACAGGTCTTCCCACGTAGTGCTTGAAGTTCACGCGCTGACTTTCTCTATACGTGCAGTACACGCCAACTAGTTGCCGGTTCCCCCATGCTGCCCAGGGCAGAAGCACATATAAGCCTTCCAATTACCATTTCTATCTGGTTCACTTGTCCTGTGGTTTCTCTCACCCGCCCCCACAGACATGACAAGCCGTAAGATATTGCCTAGGTAGAGATTCCTGCAGCTAAAGCCTGGGAGATCAGTGTGGCATCCAGATATGACTTTCTAATAATAAGTTTGCCTTTTTGTGGTGGCTTTTATCTGAGGATCTCCAAGTGCTTTACAGCCTCTAATTAAAGCTTGCGACAGCCGATGAGGTGCTCTGATGCTCTCTCTTTCTAGTATCTCTGAATGTTAGAGCTAAAAAGATGGCCTGCAAATATTCCACTGTGTGCTGTGGTCTACTTAGATTTTGCATACTAAGTGAAGACTTTGATGGGAAATTTCCAAGGAGGTTGTATTGGTGGTTCAGATGGTGTTCCAGTTCCCCCTGGGCTTGTGCTGGGCTGATGCCTAGAGAGGCGGTCCCCTAGGTGAGAACATTTTGTATGTGTCTAAATTAATAAAAGCTTTTTCTCTTCTTGATAGCACTAGCCACTGTTAACTTTCAGAAACTGGAACCTGGAGTGCTGAAATATCTGGACACGGTACAGGTAAGATGCAGAAAAACTTTGTTCATCTAGATTTTCCAGGACAGCATTACAAATGAAGCACCAATAGTTTGAGTTGGATTTTTTTTTTTTTTTTTTTTAAATATTTGGGCTTCCTTCTCATTAGGCCAAATCCTTCCAGAATCAGTGAAAACATTCATGATGATTTCTCTGGGAAGTGAAGGAGGTTTTAAGAATGCTGTTCTCCACCACCTACTTAAAAGCTTTCCATTCAGCTGTGGCCTGTGTTTAGCCATTAAGGGGACCTACCTTTAAGACCTGGACAAATATAAGTGAACCACCAGAGCAGAGGAGTTAGATTTCTTCACGAGGCCTGAGTCTCATGAGACCACAGGGTGTCAGTTTGGAACCCCCCATTTGGGTATTGGGGAACTGCAGTTATTGTTCAGCTTCTCATGGGCGATTTCCAGTTTTATAATGGTTATGAAGCTAATCCTAGAATCTATCATTTGGGCAGTACGACGTTTCAAAGGCCTGTGCATTTAGCTTTATCCCAACAGAAAATTGGTGCTCCTCAATTGGAATTTTTGCTACTCTTTGAGTGGAGGCAGCAAACCCCTTATTACTCAGGCTTTATGAGGAATGAGTCTGCAAAAGGTTCCTACATAATGAATTAGAAGGTATTGGAGGGGCATTAGTCTAGCTACTGTGCTAGAGTGTGGCACAATTGCACCAACTGCTGTAAAAGAACAGGGCACTGACATTGGTGATAGATGTGCTTTGTCACAAAGCCATGAGCTACATGCAACTAAATTATTCCTCTTTCCTTGGTTGAATTTGCAGGTCTGCCTGTGTATGTCCTCTTTAATACCTAACAGATTTGAGTGCGTGGTAATTCTTTTCTGAATATTCAGTGATTGATTAAGTAATTAAAATGAACATGTTTTGGCAGGAGAAGGTACTCTCCAGAAGGCTTTCTGGCAAACCTGTTTTCTGTAGTGATAGTCCAGTGTGTACGAGTGGGGAGGACATAGGACAATACAAAGCACAAAGCTGGTGGAGCTGTGTCTGGATCACTGAATAGATGTCCTGTCTCAAGGCCCTGATCTAACCTACTTAACAGGGTTTCTGCGGTTCTGTTCTGGATGCAGTTACTGATCCCCAAGAAAAGGCCACAACTGTCAATCAGGCAACATGAAATTCAGCTGGTTTGCTTTCTAGGTTCTAATTCCCACTTTCATTGCTATCTCTGCTTTCAAGTGTTGATACCCAGTAGCATCCTATTTTGCCATTGCCAGTCGTCTCTCCAGAAGGTCAATGGTCTTTTTCCCAAGCTCTTTTACCCTGATGCTGTGGATGCCCTCAAGAAGAGGCATATAGACTAGACTGTAGTCTTCAAATGCTGGATGCTGACCTACTGCAGTTCTTTCAGGGTACACTGTGATGGGTATTTTGGTCATCTTTAATACCTCAAATTCAGTGTAGGTACGCAGAGTGGTATTAATGGCATGCTGCATAGAATAGAGTATTGGCTCCACTAGGCATTTCATCCTATTTCTGCTAGGACCTGCAGCAGAACTGATCAGAGGAACACTTTGATTTCAGATCCGCTTCCGCAGTAACTTCA
Organism: Anseranas semipalmata; assembly: GCA_013399115.1. Taxonomy (NCBI): domain Eukaryota; kingdom Metazoa; phylum Chordata; class Aves; order Anseriformes; family Anseranatidae; genus Anseranas; species Anseranas semipalmata. The sequence continues at coordinate 258,213 of VXAA01001109.1, forward strand.
CAACAGCACCTTCCATACAGTGCAGTCCCAGGCTCCTATGCCTTCTGAGCAGCCCAGCCTACCTGGCATTTAGGAGCGCTCACTGCAGAAAAACATTCAAATTTAGTGTGTCGCTTGAGCACCTCTAAGTCCCTGTGCTGTCAGAGATGTGAATCAGCGTGAAAGGGGTAGGGAATTGCCTAATGACCATTTGATGCAGAAAGTATCAGTGATGCTGGAGTAGTGAGGCAAGAACAAGTTTTGCTTTTTAGTGACAGGTTCTCTCTCTCCTTGCATCCTTTGCCCTCTTCTTTCCCTATTGCTCTGCTTGCTCCAAGTGTCAGCCTGGAAAGTTGTGAACAACTGACATGTGCCCTTGGCCATGATCGGTTCTTTTCTGATCTTTTCCCTTGGCTTTTGCCTAGACTGTGAAATAAAACCCTGCTGTTGGTATGCTGAAAGCTGAATCCTGCCACTAGCTTTCTTTTTTTCTTGTACGGGCAACAGAGGTTCTGTTGCATGTGCTTTTGCTTTCTTTAGGTCTTATAAAACTCCTCAAACCCTTCAAATGAACAGAAGGCACCTTTCCCACAAACTTAATACACAAATACAACATGGCCCAGCAAAAGCAGCTCCTCCTTTGCCACGCTTATTAATTACAAGATAGGAAGCCTGTCATTTATATTGATAAGGATCATGAAGCTGCGTTAACTTTTCCTTGTTATGGTCCAGAGGGCAATAAAACTTCTTGTTCTTTGACTAGTTAACTGGGGACGGATTGATTAAACATATTACCAAGAGCTGGTCTGAACCTGGAACAATTAGATTATTACAGGCACCTGCAGTTGTTTTCTCCTAATGAAACATGAGTTTCTTTAATGCCACTTACCTTGGCCATTTCCTGTGACATCAGATAAAGCCCCTATCAAATAAATGCCAAAATTGCCTTGACTAGAAATAAATACCATGAGCAGGGAGTGCCAGCCAGGCTGAGCACATGTTGTTCTGTCCGGTGTGATGAGGCCGTGTGGAATTCTACAGGAGCTAAGGGAGCTGGCAAGCAGTGAAAAATGGGAAGCAATTGCTCTGTGTGCAGAGCCTTTTTAATGAATACCTAATTCCTGCAAAGGCTAATTCTTTCCTGCCAGTGCCATATGCAGCATTAAAAAGGCATTAAGCTGCTAAGGTCTGCTGTTCCTACCTTGGCAAGCACTGGCTGCAGTGCACCTGCAAACTCTCAGCTGGCAGTGGCGTAGCTGATAAGTAGACATTTATAAATGTCTATTTCTAGCAGAAGCTAAACAGTGACAGTTGGTTTGTATTTTTGCTACAACTCTACCAAACAACAATATCCAGAACTGTTTGGTATCACCTGATTGCGTGCAGCGGTGGTTGTTTCATGCCTAGCGGAGTACTTTTCTGCTTTGTCTGCCTTTTCTGGACATTGCTGGCCCACATTGTCTTGTTCCTCATTTGTTCAGAGCTCTTTAGCTGCTTTTTTTCTGCCAACTTGAGAAGAAACCGTTTTTGTAAACAATGTCCTTAAACTGCACTTGAACAATGCTTCCCTAGGAAATAGGGATGAGTGCAAGACTCCCTATGTCCATTTTAACTCTTTGCTTTGTTTTGATGCAGAGAGATCAGCCAAAGATGGTAATGGAGTATTGGACTGGATGGTTTGATAACTGGGGAGGCCCTCACTATGTCTTCGATGCAGACGGTGAGCACCATGTAGTACTGTGGAGGGAGGGATTATTGCTCTGCAAACACTTACAGAAAAATGACACGCAACTTTTTCAAATACTCCGTCCCTCTTACAACCTTTGCTTTGTGTGAGTCTTTGTAAACGAAGAATCTCTCAGTGAATGGGTCACATTGCTGTGCGTTGGATTTTCTTTAGAAGTGTTGGTAAGGAGCAGCTCTTTTTTTTTTTTTTTTTTAATTTATATTTTTCAAAATCATCTTTCTTTTTATTTTCCCCATCACTATGGGCTTGTGCAGAAAGCCAAACATCTTAAGATATTAGTGTCAATGTGTCCCAAGGCCTCATGCTACTCTCTGTTGATATTAGAAATGTAACCGAACGCTTTAAATCATCTCTTCCATGTCCTGAGCTTATGTAAACACCGTGAAGACTTTATTCGTATTTTGTAAAAATGTCATCTTCACAAAAGTTTTCTGAAACTGCCATCATAATGACATTACTTCTCTAGTAAATAAACGTTCCTTATGAAGAGAGGATTATTTTACCTTTTGTGGGAATATGGTGAACCTAAGCCTCTTGCAACTATGGCAGCTTCTGAAAAGTATCAATTTTTACTCCAGTTTAGAAGCTCATTAGGAAGGAAAACTAGTACTAAAAAAAATAACCCCGCAACCCCCAGGGCATCTAAAGTACAGTGAAAACAGACCTATATAAGACTACTTTAATGACTGTTTCATCTTCCTGTGGCTGTCTTTGTAATTGGATCATTGCTGTGTTGAATTTAGGAGTATGACTGAGTAGTCCTTACAACTCTTCTGCTTAAAAGCAAAACTCCTGCTCATGTCCATGAGTTTTACTCTTTCACCTATATGAGAGGTATATTTGCATGTATCAGTCTGTCCCAATGTGTCAGTGGACATGCTGCCCTTACTGAGGGCAAAACACAAATCACAATACAAATCACTGTAATTACACAGGCATGACTGACTGACAAGGACCAGAATGTTTGTGTCTGCTTTGAATTACTGGAAGAGTGTTAGCCTAGCTTCTTGGTCTGTGGTCTTCCTGGCACTGCCCTTCCTTTACAGAAATGGTGAATACTGTAGCAAGCATCCTCAAATTAGGAGCATCCATCAATCTCTACATGTTTCATGGAGGCACCAACTTTGGCTTCATGAACGGTGCTTTGGAGACTGATGAGTACAAGTCGGACGTCACCAGTTACGGTGAGTTTTCTTTCACTGCCTTGCCCATGCACCTATGGTGAGAGTGCAGCTCAGGCTACCCTTTGGGCTACTTATAGTTGACAGAAGCATTGAGAAATGATTGGTACAACCTCTTTGTCATGGAGAGATGAGTTGGAACATACCTCAGAAGCAAATGCCTGTCTAAAAGGAGGCTTCCATTAGTGTTTCCTATTTCCAGACCCATTCCAGGATGTGGAGGATCCCCTCATTCTGAACTGGGAATGGAAATCACAGATGATTGCGTTGCTTCATGTTATGTCCAGGCAGGCTCTTCTTTCTAGCAAAAGATGGTGATCCAAGATACCATCATGTTTTTTAATTTTACCAAGTCAGTTTGTACTGTAAAGCTCTTTTCATCCCAGCAGCCCTTTGAAAAATTTATCCTCTGTGAAATTATGGACACGTACAAGTTAGATCTCTCAAAGGATGTTGCTCCCCAGTGAGTGGGTCTTCTCCAAATTAGGCAACCCTGCTTGTCTAGCCACATTCACGCTGATAGAAGAGTACAAGTTTCCGTAAAATAGCGCTAAGAAAATTGTCTTAGTCTTTTATTTCTTAGATGACAGTGTGTGTGAAGGCTGTCCCAGACGTGTGCTTCTTTTTCAGATTATGATGCTGTGCTGACAGAGGCTGGAGACTATACATCCAAATTTTTCAAGCTCCGACAACTCTTCAGTGCGATCATTGGTAATTATAAATCCAAGAGCCAAAATACTGTTCTAGCCTACAGTGCTAAATCAGAGACTTACTTAAACTGGCCCTTCTGCTGCAGCCCTGTGGCTCTGGTTGGCTGGCTGGGAGCATTTTCCAAAAGATGGGAGGGAAGACCAGGGATATCAGGTATTTTGTCTGCTATCAGCAGGCAGGTAGCATTTAGCAGCTTCTGTCTGTGCCAGGAAGCATGTGTTGGCTAATCGGAAATAAATGCAAATCTGAAGGGAACACCACTGGTTATATTATATCTTACTTATTATATCTTAGTGTTTTCTGTTCCAGGGCCAGATAGGTGGCCATTGTTGCAGAATAACTATAGTTCTCACCCAACCCTTACACTCATTTCAGGTTTTTTTAGCAGCAGATATAGGGCTCTGTAATTCAATGGAAAGACTGATCAAATGAAGTCTGGAGGGGCCTTAAATCTGTGTTGGCTTTGTGCAGCTGAAATAGTTGTTCCATCGTTCTCTTTCTTTTTGCACCACAGGCCAGCCTCTTCCTCTCCCTCCCATGATTGAAAGCAAGGCATCGTATGGTGCAATCCTGCTGCATCAATATGTCTCTCTCTGGGATGTGTTACCATCTCTTATACAGGTAGTACTACCAATTTTAATGCATCTCAGCACTAGAAGGCATCACCTCTTAGGTGGAAAAGACAGTGCACTGGCATGTTATTCCATGAGGGTAAGGGCAGGGAATGTTTTGTCAAGGATATGCAAAGGAGGCAAATCTTTTTCTCTTACCCTTTTTACTGCTACTTCTGATCTCTTGGAATTCCAGTTTTCCAAGTCCTTGGCTCCCTTTTCTGGTGCCTTGTCTTCACTGCTGTAGCTTTCATAGGGTCATAAGGTAATTCAGATTGGAACAGACCTCCGGAGGCTTACAGGGTAGATGTAATCTGTGGCAGGATGGAACACCTATCTCAATGGAATTGCCACTATGTGGCCTGTTGATGCTAAGAGGCCACTTCTGACATTAAACTTGTTTCTCCTTTGCAGCCCATTAAATCAGAGTTTCCAGTTAACATGGAGAACCTCCATCTAAATGATAGCAGTGGGCAGTCCTATGGATATGTACTCTATGAGACTGTGATATTTGGTGGTGGACACCTGCATTCTAGAGACCACGTCCGTGACCGAGCACAGGTAGGGAGCACAGGGCAACTGTGACTAACTTCACACAGATGTAAATGCTTTGATCTTGGCAGCTAGGCAGAAAATGGGCCAACGATGAAGTAAAATGTGAGGTTTTAGATTAGAAGTGTGACTTGCTGTTTCACTTCTCAACTAAGCCCCAATCCTTATCTGTATATCAGCTTGATCTCTACTAAAAATTAGAACATCTTTAAACATCAGAATATTGAATGTTCTGAGAAATGTTGTTTGTGAATCTTTTTTTCCACCTAGACTGAATCAGTGACAGCGTTGTGGACCCTAGGTTCTAGTCTCCAGCAGAGACAGTTTTCTCCCCAAATACAGCTCCAATAACCTATGCAACACATGATTATAATATAACTGATTAGATGTTGCTCTGTTCTGCAGGTGTTTGTTAACACCATGTATGTTGGTGAGCTGGATTACAACACTGTGGAGCTCTCCCTTCCTGAAGGACAGGTAACTAACTGGAGATTGCTCACAGCAATAGTATGCAGGTAACAGAAAGCTTGTACTATGCCAAACTCCATTTCTGGCTCTATGTGTATGAAATCAAAATGGTACTTAAAAATTCAACAGAAAAGAAAAAAAAAGAAAGCTTTTTTGAAAAGACTGAGTTCCTCAATAAACAGATGAATTGCAAATGCCAAAGGTATTGGTGCTACCTCCTCTTTAACACCTCTACTGACCTTTGTTTGCCACGCGTTACGGCTGATGCAGCACCTGCTGTGCACTGGTCTAGCTGATGCTCTTCCATTTCTTTTTTTACAGGGATTCAGGCAGTTAAGACTCTTGGTAGAGAACCGTGGTCGTGTCAATTATGGCCTGGCATTGAATGAACAGCGGAAAGGTAAGTTAAGTTCTTTGTTCTTGGAGCCTCAAACAGTCCTAGATAGTTCTCTGAGTTTAAGCACTGTAAAACTGTCTTTCCTGTGTACTTTACACAGAATCAAACTGAAGACCCAATGCAACTATCTTAGTTCTAGTCAGGATGTCAGCAAGATGGTGTGACAGGGGGAACTTGTAAAAATAAATAAATAAATAAAACCAGCCAAACAAAAAACCCCAGGCCATCAATGGATCTTATTCTGCTCCAGTTTTGCCAGTTTTTGTTAGGGTACCCATTCTCTTGCTCTGTGAGCATGTTACTTCCCAGGGCGAGAGCAGAAAAGACCTTTTTAAATCTATGTTTTCCCCTGGGGTTTGATATTGGAGGATTACAGCATTTTAAAACTTGCACAATATTCAACGCATTCAGGAGGAATGAATTGCATCCTGTTGAGCAGAATTTGCTAAAGTGTTCAAGTCCATTACATACAATTGTGGAGCTGGAAGAGGTTGAAACCCCAGGATTCTATTTTTAGTGGGGAAATGTATGCAAAAAGTATACAAAATAGACTAATGGAGTTAGGCATGTGACTGTACTAATTTTATTTTACTGCAGAGGAGGTGTATAAAGCCTCTGCTGCTTAGGCAGTCTCAACTGCAGCCCTGTAATTAGGGGGCTAGATTAGGACCCAGGATTTGCCCGCTACATGGAGAATATCTAACAAGAGAGTGCTAAAGAGAAATTACTTCTTAAAGTGTCTTAAGATCCTTGGCTGAAAAGCAGTGGATAAGCACTGGACATTAGTGCTTCCCTGTATTAAATTTTGCTGTTCCTATTAGAGAAGTAACTGATCTACTGCTTTAAAAAAAAAAAATCTAATCATGGGCAGCTAACTAAAAAAACTACAACAACAAAAGCCCATCTGCTGTGTGTGCCAACAATGTTTTCTGCTTGGAGGGTGTTTAACGGCTTAGTGAGTTAAAGCAAAGGAGAGAGTGGAGAGGCCAAAGTATAGTAATGTTCTCCACTCAGTCTGGATGAGCAATGGGACCATATGGACTCTAATTCCATTGCAGAATGTGGCTGCTTTCCATCTCCTGCTGTTCCTCGCATTCAAATAGGAAAATCTATCAGCTTTAGCTGCTTTTCAACTCTTCATTGCCCCCATTGCTCTTGCAGGCTTAATTGGTGACGTCTTCTTGAATAAAACCCCCTTGAGGAACTTCAAGATTTACAGTTTGGAGATGAAACCTGGCTTCATGAAAAGGTTTGTGCGATTTTAAAGATTTTTCTTGCTCGTTTGAAACCAACTGTTTTGCAGCAGTACCAAATCTAATAAGTAGCAGTTAAATCAGAAAGGCTACACTACGTAAAATTAGGTTAGTAAATTTTTGCAGTGGAAGTTCCTTGCTGATACTTTTGCCCAAAATAATGCAGACAGTTGTGTCGCTTTCTCCGTACCATTACTGAGGGGCAAAATGTATTGCCACTGTGGAGGATTTAAAGACTTCCTTACAGCCATATTGCAGGGTTAGCTTGGGTAGGTAAAAGTGTGGCTTACCGAAGGGGGCAGGTCCCAACACACCCACATGTTGGAGAAGGCTGTGCCTTTCTTCAAATTAGCAGTCTGGCTGATATATTTAGTAATTCAAACTCACGAGGGAAGGATTAATTCTAGGAAGCTACTAATAGTACATTAACAAGTCCAGATGGCTTCTTCTCTTCCATGTTTTTTAAGTTATTTTGCTTTAATTTGAGGAAGACTGAAGAAGTCTAGCAGGGGTAAGTCAAGGAGCCTCTGTTGGTATCTGTTAGAAAACCTTAGCAAATGTTTAAGGCAACAAATGCCCTGTGGACTCTGGCCAATGTTCCAAAAAGACTATTTTCAGTTATGTTGTTAATGCGAGAAGATAACACATGTGCATTCCCTGAGATATCACAGCTCCTGCATTTTGTGTAGGAAGGAGAGGGAGGCGATGTTAAACTGAAATGGCTTTTAAGAGAAAAAAAAAAAAATCTACATTTTGAAATTTCTAAGGGCAATCTTAACAGGTGCTGGGGTACTACATGAAGGATTCTTATTGATGGGGTAACCTGCATAACCTTTGACTGCAGAGTTGTTTTTAGAAGAATATTTCCAGTGAGGGACATTACAGCAAGCCATCTGCCATGCCCAAACAAAAAGCAAGATTAGTCAACACTACAGTCAGTGACTGGCAATTGACCAGTAGCAATGAAACACAATCAGCTTACAGTCACTGCGTAGGAGGATGGAGCGCATGGTATTGTGAAAGGAATTGTCATAGGCTTTTAGTTGAATAATTCAGGAGCAGTCAAGCTGCACTGGATCAATAAATTCCCTAAATCCAAGAGATGCAGTTCATAAGGGTTGGAAGGAACATGTTCGGACACAAGTTCAAGGCTTCTGTGGGACTTCTACGCTCCTTATTTGCTGTTCTGTTTGTCCTCTGCTCCCCAGTTGTTGTCACAGGTAAGAAATAATGCCAGATTGCCCCTAGTTACCACAAACTTGCAAAGATGTGTTCACTTTCCTTGATAGGATCAGTTTCTTATGATTATTGCATACAAAATTAAAATGCTGTATCTAGATTGGCAGAGTAAGCTTTCTTTGCTTTAAACAGGATCAAGACTCAGTTACTAGTTGCATGACACAACTTCAGCATAATCCCAAACATTTGATCCCAAACACAGTCAGCCTTTGCTAATGCTGCAGCTAAAGCTTCAGCACAATTTAAGGGGACAGTGGATCTGTGGAGAGCGTGGAAGAAAAATGCCTGAGATTGTCTCTATTGAAAGACTGGTAATGATTCCAGCCAAGTATTCAGATACTCCTGACTAGATCATTGTTTGATCATCAACTCTATACAGTAATGCGAGTGCTGTCTTAGTGTTTCTTGAACACATTGCCATAATATGTAAATGCAAAGAGCAGTTCAAATTCCAGTCACCTACAAAGAATGTGTCAGCTTTTCTGAACTGCATCAAGCTTAACTTTACGGTCTGTGCTCAGCAAGCCTCTGTTTTGTGGTTATGGTAAAAAAACCACCTAGCTTGTGTACTGTCAGGACAGGAAGGTCTCTTTTGAATCATACCAGTTCTGCAGTTTTTTGTTTAGACTGTGCAGGCCACATGCATTTAAAGGGTGCACCATGGTACTGTCCTATATGAAGCAGGATGGGGTGCTTCAGCAGCCAGCATGAAGCAGAGATTGTTACTTTGCTGTAAACTATGAGAGATGGTGAGAGATCCCTCTATCCTTTTCTGGTACCAAGGACTTGTGTTTCAGTGATGTGGCAAGCATAGGATAATGAAGACTGAGACGTACCACAAGTACATTTACCTTAAGTGGAGGGGAGAGATCAACTAGGTGCTTGCCTTGAATGTTTACAGGAGCAAAATGGCTTCACACTTCTGCAGCATGAAGAATGTTACCTTCAGGCACTACCAGTAGGAAGCAACTGCTTGACATACCAGGCATGGAAGGAAATAACAACCTTGTTGTAACAAAGTCCATCCACATTGTAAGCAGGGGTTTGAAATGATCCTGAGGCCACCGTTGGATCTCTCAGCGCTGCCTGGTGCTTCCCTGCTGTTAGCTGTGTTTGGTTGTTCTCTTACAGCTTGCAACATATTGCTGGATGGAGTGCAGTCCCAGATTACTTTGTCGGTCCAGCTTTTTTTCGCGGAAGGCTGTGGATAGAGCATCAGCCACAGGATACTTTCTTGAAGCTACAGGCAAGTCCTTGTTTTTCCCCACCATTTTTTCTTCATCAAGGTTTTCAAAAAGCTGATTAGGGAGAGCCTTGTCTAATAGCTCTGAATGAGTCAAGGCCACTGTGTTGTGGTCTTCCTCTGATCTTTGAGAAAGCAAATTATTTTGAGGGTGTAGAAGTCTTCTAAAGCTGGCAGGTAATTCTGTTCAGTCTGTAATGTCCCTGATGAGAAAACGTGCAACACTGGCCCTGCAGAGCTGCTAATGAATGGTTAGTCTTGTTCATTGATATACAAGTGCTATTTCTTTTCTAGTTGCAGAAGAGTAATGGGCACAAAAAAATAAAGGAGGTGCTAGTTTTATCCCTATCTCCTCATGTGGTATGGGAAGAATCACTTCTTTGTAGACATAGCATGAGAGTTAGCATTCACATCTTCCATCTGCGGAAGATTGCTCCTCTTGCACAGAACTCAAGACGAGATATTAACTATTATTAAACTTCCTCCTCTGATTTCAATCCCTTAGAGCCACCCTGCATCGTTCATGCTAATCATTATTGTACCATTCACTTTTCATTTTATGCTTTGTTGTAAATTATGCTAGTCAGTAGCAGTACAGTATTCCTGTCACCTGGGAAATAGGTGAAGGAAGACATTCTGTGCTTGGGAAGAAATAAAGATATGCTTGCTTGAAAGAATAAAGTTTCCTGTACAACCATTAATCACAAATTGCATGTTTTTGAAAGCTTTTTAATACTGCGAGCATTAAGAATAACTCCCATTCAACAGGGCTTGCTTAAATGTTCCTGGCTTGAGGGAGCTGTACAGGGAAAGCAAGCAGAAAACCTGTAGAAAGTGGCTTGAAAGAATGCAAGTGTGAAAGTGAACCTAGTTTCCTGTGGGGATGCTAGATACGGCTGCATCAGTAATTCTGTGTGTTGTCGTGATTCCAGGGCTGGGAAAAAGGAGTTGTGTTTGTCAACGGTCACAACCTTGGTCGCTACTGGAAAATTGGACCTCAGGAAACACTCTATCTTCCTGGCCCCTGGTTAAGGAAAGGGAGCAATGAGGTGAGAGGCTGTGGTGGGGTTTCTCTTTTCTTGTATTATTAAAGATCCTGCTCTGGGTCATTCATGTTCCAAAGAGCTAGACACATGCGGTACATTAATTAGCTATCTGCAGCTGAAAACCAACACAATAATGAAGGAAGGAGACTGTTATCTATCTCCTAAGAGCTGTGAAAATTAGGGAAGATGCTGCTCTAAAGCTGAGAATGTGGCTCTGACAACCATTGAGACATGACAAGGATGCCAGCAAAACTTCAAAGTGCACCATCAAGTTCAGGATCAACACAAATCTGATTTGATGCTTGTTCATTTTCTGCATCATGTGGTGCTGAAGAAGAATCAGTTTCTGCTCAGATTAATATTGATTGGTCTCTTTAAATGACGCTTCCTTCCCCTGCTGTGATTGTATGCCCTTTACCCCTACAATTTTTTTTAAGTAACTCAGCCTTTGTATGAAGGAACATTACATGTCCCTCTCTTCTGCAGATTGTCATTTTTGAAGAACGCACTGCAGGACGGATAATACAGTCTGTTGACATACCTTATTTAGGAAGAACGCAGTATGTGGACTGATGGGAGCTTCTTTCCCGTGTTTGGTTCATCTTGAATATTCCTGGTTGCATGTCTGGGGACACGATGGCCAAGGCACTTGGGCATCTTAATTTCCGCTAGACCCAGGTAAAGGATTTGCTCTTTGGCAGTAAGCTCAGAAGAGAGAATGGGCCCCAAAGGAACCAGAGTCCATTGTTTCGTTGATGGATGTAGAAGCTCATCTGCCTGCACTACCAAGGACCCATGGCTTGGATGACTGTGCATGATGTTATGGACAGTCTGGTGAATGTGAGGGAGTAAAAAGGTGCTGGAGGCAGGAGAGAGGAAGAAAGAACTGAAGCCATCTGAACTGAAATCTGAGCCCAGCTCTCCAGTGACTTTAAAAATGTGTTATTACTGGCCTCTTTGTTTTTATAATTAGGGAGAAAATAGTTGGTGAACATGTGAGTAACCAGGTGTGGAAAACCATGTGGTTGTGCTTCCAGGCAGAATTTAGCAACTCAGTCTGCAAAGAGGCCATTACTTGTTCACTTGTTGGAAGCCAAGTTGGTTGTCAAATAAGTTAACTTTGAGTTTTCTTTCCACTAAGTTTTAATATGGAGGTTATCTCTCTCTCAGAAAGGAAAAAAAGAAAGTTTTAAAAAGTCAAATGTGTTTTTTCCTCTATCAAAAATAGAATTCTGTTTCAGGTCAGGCAGGAGTGAGAGCTTCCAATCATTCTTCCACCCCTCTTCTCATTTTAAAGCACCTGAAGATGAAATTCCCCCTTGTAAAGGAGCAGCAACCAGATTTTGGCTGTGAAAGAAGTAAAGGGATTGCATACATAGTTGCAAATGGGAGAGCACATCCATACTTTCTAGTTATACCTGAGATTTGTTGTTGTGTCCCTCTAAAGAGAAATGTGGGATTTAGGAAAACATTTTTTTTTTTTTTNCTGCCATCTCTTTAAGCTGTGAATCTGTTCAGAATCCCTGAGAAGTCGCTCAGCCTCTGCTTTCTGTTCCAGCAACCAGAGGATTCAGGCTCTGAGAGAAACACCAAACATGTGCACTGTCTCTGATAATAGAGTGGCAGGGTATTCTGGCTCTTAAAAACCATACTTAATTTTATTTAACAAATTTAAATACAGTTTATTTAAAACTGAGAACAGACTGCAGCTGTAATACACTCCATCCTGGCCAGAGCTGGTCTTAACTTGAACATATGTATCACTGCTCCTAAGAACCATGGTAGCCTCTGTGCAAGCTGGTAGGGCCCAGACTTGTGTGACCAACTTTGAGGAGAGTGGAGCATAAAGCAGGGTTGTGTTCAGGACTTGATCCTTTTTCATTTTTCTGAAAATTATTTCCTTCCACAGAGGGAAGGTTGCAACTCAGCAGGGACTGGAACCAACGTTAGTGAAACAAAACATGCAGCTAGGAGAGGACATCAGCTGGAAACTACTTGAATAGCATGAAAACTTTGTATGCCTTTAAAAATGTCTCTTTCCACTCTAGGGTATACAGACTGAACTGAACTTGGGCTGGTAGTACAAGAACAGAATAAACCTGCTTGAGTGCAAAGAGCTACCATTTTAATACAAGGTAACAATGCATGTTCCCACAGAGCAGCTAGTGGCCAGTAGAATCAAATGCTTTCTATCCAAGTAGCACTTCAGCCAATGCATCTAAAGGAACATTTTTGTGAAGGCTACGTAACAAGGCTTCTGTGACTGGGAACTAAAGAATGCAACTTTTCCCCAATGATTTTGAAATACAGTGGGAGAAAATAACTTGCAAAAAAAAAAACATAAAAAAAATTAGGAAATACACAGTCATTAGTCCAAAGGGAGGCTTCTGCACTGTGAAGCTAACCATCAAATCTATAGTACTTTAATAATTCTGTGTGTTAGGGATAAAAATTACCAAGTCTCTTTCCAGGATTATATTTTCCCTCAACTCAAAGGTAAAATTGTGCTTCAGACCCTTTTGAAAGAATCAGGACACAGGGGGTTGATCACATGTTTGACAACAACTATGGAGGGGATAAGGTTACCTTAATTTCTTCCTCAGCAAGTTTGTCATTCTCAAATAGAGTCAACCAAGGTAGTAGCACCCAGGTTCCTCTTCTGCACTGCTCAGTCATGTCTCTCTCACTGAGGAGCAAAATACAGTTTTATCAGAGAATACCCTTTCATCAATGCTATCTCCGCTCCTTTAATGTTACAGAACAGGGAAGAGACAACTAATGTTCTACTTAGTTTTTCAACCTACCTCAAGCCAGGGGCTGAAGAAACAGAGCACTAAGCACAGGATCCCCTTTACAAGGGTGCTGCTCTATCCATCAGAAGTTAACTCTTGAACTGCTCCAGCGTGGCTTTTCACGCCAGTAGCTCTGCAGTAGGGTGGCATGGCCCTGAAAAAGGAGCTAGGGCTGAAGGATACACTCCACCTGGATGGTAAATGCACTAAAATCAGCTTTTATCGTTCAGTCCCTAGTTTTAAGCAGTTAACTTTATTTTTTGAAGGTATAAATTTGGCTTTATGTAGGAGCACCCTTCAGAGAATCCCACACCTAATGCTCACTTGAACCAAATGAGAACTAAGATCTGAGCCCAGATTAAATATTAGGGTGTATGGCCAAACCAATCTCATTAAAACCCACCCCCAATTGTTTTAGCATGGTTGAATAGAGAACTATATGCTGTAAACATAACTCCGTCCAGGAACACAGAGGTATGTCAGATTGCCCTCTCAAACCATGCAACTGATTAAAAGAAAGGAGAGGGGGTACAAAGAAACAGATACTTATGGGTTTGTTCTAACCTGCCTTGCTTTTCACCCTCCCTCAAAACCTTCCTGTCTTGTGCAGCGTAATAACCACTGATTAAAGTAGGATTAAAATTAAGGGCTAAGGTGCCATCTCAGAAGGCAGCTGTCCCCTCCACGAACAGAGAGCTGCTTAGGCTGTTGCACACATAGCCACAAGGTACGTGTGTCTCAGGAAAACGAATCATCAGGGGCCAACACACTCCTGTGGGCACTCTCACCCTTGCTTTCAGGTCCTGTAAAACAGCCCCCTCAGTCTAGACTACCATTCCAGCTGGGCCACGTCTTCAGTGCATCATGCCCTGCATGCGCTTCTCCCAAACTGAGTGTCTCGCGAGGCAGCTGGTCTTGTACAGAAGTTGATGTCAGTCCTGTATTTTCTGTGCTTTTTCTCCACCTCCAGAGCATCTGGTTCTGCTCCGAGTCCAGGAGGAAGGGCAGGGGAATCCGGGTAGTTTATGTATGCAGTGTTGCTTGTTTTCAGTACGCTAAAACTCTTGGAAGTCAGCAGAGGTCCTGGCTACTGCATGTCTGGCTGGCTGTATGCTGTGGAGAGGAACCTTGTAGGCTGTGCATGAAGAAATCTTCTGCAACAGAGACACAACCAGCATGTTTATTACCCTTCTGCCTCGCTGCAGTTAGCTGCCACCCCTTGGAGCTAACCCAAAACCCATCTCGGATTGCGGGCTGTGACTACTGCTGCTAGGCAACTGGTGTTGGTGAAAAGCAGTTGTGACAGCACCGAAGAGCTACGGCCTCTCTGCAAAGCCGCTATATATAGTGCAGACAATATGCAGTGCAGGCTTTCCTCTGCTGTCCTGCCAGCAGGCCGCAAATGCAGGCGACCGCAGCATGCGGGGCTCCATCACCGCAGCCCCGGGGAATGTGCTGTAAGAGAGCTCATTACTGTTAAAAATACGCCGCTGCTGAGGAAATCCACCCCTTCCCCATATCCCTTGCTGCTCTTACTTCTCTGTATGTGAGAGGAAAAGAGAACAAGCAGCAGCCTTCTCACCCCTCCAGGCCTGGTTCTATGCCCCAGTGAAAGGGAGTTGTGTGTACATTTTTCCCCATAATAATGAAGAACAGCAATATAGTCCGGATGCAGGTATAAGCAGATAGCCCATCCTTCACGCTAGCAAACCAACTGCAGAGTGCACTCTGGAGATGCAGAAGATTCAATGCACCAGGACACTCAGGTAATTAAAGGTGAGGAGCCAGGGCATGAACAAATAATCAGGATGTCAGCCCCAGTGTGTGTGCCTGTTCTTTCCTCCTTTCCACTGAAAAAGATACTACATGCTCACCTTAGGTAAATAAATACATGACGCCTCATGTGGGGTTAAATCCACACTCTCCTTTACTTGTCGCTGACTTTGTGTGGCTTGTTTGTGGATATAAACTAAATTCTTCCCCCAGTGAAAGCTTCTGCCTGACTTTAAAATGCTTTAACTGATACTGACTTAGCTTCCCTCAGGCATTTGCAGGTGGGGGAATCCACATCTTTCACCCCTGTGCTTTAGCTATACCAGTACCGTTAATAGGGAAACAGTCTTGTTTAGACAAGTTTTTTGTTTTGTTTTAAATAATGCAACTCACTTCCTGGCTTTCTCTTCTCTCCCCCCCCCCCAACAACCTCTCACCAGATATTTCCCCTTTAGCAGCTTATCTTAGAGATCTAAAAGAGAGATTTATTAATGCTCTCAAGAAGTTTTGCAGTAAGAGAGGGCCAGATATGTGAAAAATTGAAATTAAAAGGCACGTTTAAAAGAGCTCATCTCTTTCCTGTCATTGTTTAGTATTTTTCTTCTTTACTGCTGCTTCTCATTACAGTTCAAGAATATAAGCTCTTACCTGGTGTTGTTCTCCGCTCAGCCATGCGCAGTCAGATTTCCACATTGGGATCTGTGAATCCTTTCTTCCCTTCATTCACCAGCACAGGCTTTTCCGTCCTCGTATGCCAGACTAAAATCTGAAGAAACCGGAAGTCATTAGCTGCATCTCTTCACTGCACTAACAAATATTCTTGCACATTAAATCAATAGTGCAATTTAACCATCTACCCTGGAGCCTAATGGTGCATTCACAGCTGAGAGGAGGTTTGCATAAAACTTCATTTAGGTAGCCCTACTGATACCCAAAATGCACAGTGCACAGAAATTACCTATTTTACAGTGTACTGTCTTGGGACATTAACCTGCTCCTTCCATGTAGTTATCAACCATCTTCCGCGAAAGGCTCATCAACCTTTTCAATGATGTAAGGCAGTTCCCTCATAACTGGAGAATCAGATGCATGTTTTCCATAGCCAAGTTCCTTACTCTGATTCTTGGTTACGTTACTACATCCTTGGCCAGCACGGAGTTATCTGATAGGCTCAAAGTGGAAAAGCAATTTCTTGCTGCGTCAGGTTATGCTGTGACTCATGCATTAGAGGGAAGAAGCACTTGCAGAGAGGAGTTCTAGCTGCTCCAATCATCACCATTGCTATGGGGTGTGAGAAATATTAAAATGGATTTTTCAGTGTGCCTCCATAAGTCCATTATTGGACGGAAGATATTAGTCTGGTCTCTAACCTCACCATTGCTTTTTCATTTTTAAATTATTTCAAGACCCTAAAAAGGTGGTAGAGTGACACTGATTCGAGAAGTACTTACTGCTGCTCCAGTCCTCTGTTGCCACCCCTGCTGTCTCAGAGGCACAAGATGCACAAGCTGGTTACAGAATACTCCATTCCTCCCACATGCTCTGGGCAGTACACAGCTCTTTCATAATCCAGCAAGCGTTAGTCTACCATACCACCTCCAAAGCCCCATACGCTTCCTTTGAAATGCTGGCCCCATGCTGCCACCACTATTCTGTACCAGATGTAATATGTTGTGACACTTTGAAGGTCCCTCTCCAACCTGCTTAAAACAGAACCAAAGCTCATCAGGATCGTAACTTCTACTATAAGCTTCCCTCAGACTTAGCAGCAAAGTTCAATGTAGATCAACACCTGTGAAGGAGATCTGGAAAAAATAGAAATTGAAGAGATGCTCTAACATTTGGGGTGTGGGGGAAGTATTATAGGTCAACAGTTTCTACTAGCTGTGCTGTACTCTGAGCACAGACAGTTCTGGAAGCTGTTGAAAATACTCTCCCCTCACTAGGCTCACTTATACTCATTGTTTTGCTCCTAGAACCTGCATTGCTGGGAGCAGTTCTATCCCTCAGAGCTACAGTTTCCTGCTCCCTCTCACCTGTTCACAGCGATGTTTCCTACCTCGCGGGGGTCTCCCTCTCGTTGCTATGACAATACTCCGCACATTTCATCCAAGTATCTGCAAACCGTTTCATACCCAGTCCCCGCTTTTCTGAAAAATTAGGCCACATTCTGTTTCTAACGGATGAACAAAGCACTTCTCAAACCCTTGTAGTTAAACAGGAGCACCCCCACCTTCCCAAGAAGCTGTTTGACCAAATCTGTCTCTGATGTGAGCAGTCACCTCCTGTGCAGGGCTTAAATCTCACCGGCTAATACTAAGGCAGTAGAGACCAACTGCTGTCTGGAGTGGGTCCAAAACCTGTTTCATCGCTCCGGCACAGCCACTTCAGAGCCCTCTCATCAAAGTTCGCCTTTATTACAGCCCCGCTCACCCGCTGCAGCGGCACTGCTGCAATTACTGGGTTACTTTCTTATCAAAAGGCAAAACCAAACACGTCTCTACAAGTGGCTTTCGGTGCTATGTAAGCATTAGTTACAGGCTCCTCACCCAACAAATAGAACATACAGACCTTAATGCAGTCCAGGTGCTAGAAAAAAAGATCTCGTTGCCAGTTCTTTCCAGCGGGGCCGGTAGGAGCTGTCCCCACTTCTGACACACGAACAGCCAGCCCTGCCGATGGCCAGAGCCGCTCTGCCAGCACTGGGGCTCGCGCTCAAACAGCTCGAACCGCTAAGGCACGTCCTCCGTAAGCAGAGGACCACAAGTACAGATTAATAGCTTTTCTTTTAAACTGCATCCCGCTTTTACATTGTCAAACCCGAGTGCCAAAAAGGCAGTTATATTAAATTAACTGACTAAAATTGACTAATTTTCAGTGTTCGCAGCTTGCTACAGCAGCTTCTACCATTTCTCATGCAGTCCTCTTTAATATGGGAGGGAGACCACCATTTTGTACACAAACACCTGCTTTTCCTCGCAGCCAATTGCTTGATTTTTTCCACAAGCAGTTTGTTTTATGTCTCAGGGAAGCTCTGGCTTGTGCAAAAAGTACAGCTTGCACGGGAGTAAACAGGGTGGGGGACCAAGTGTCTGACTTCCAATGAACAGTGGTTTCATACAGGTCACCAGAGAAAGTCCCCTTTAAAAATCTCTACTACTGCAATACACTTCCACTCATTTACAGCCTTGCCATTCAGAATCGCAGGACTCAGAACAGATCTAAGAGATTACAAGGATTCATCTCCATCACAGACTTCTTCATTGTCATCTAACAGGAAATTAAAAAGTGAACAGGCAAATCGACCGATAGCTGGAGGGGGGTCACAAGATTTCAAGCACACGAGCCCTCCATGAAGGATATCAATAATTGTTATTTGAAACGGAGACTACGCAATGTGAAGAAAAAGAGACACCAAGCTGAAATGACAGATTTGCTTCCTCCCAGCTTGTGCTTAATCAAATTCCTGCAGGGTCTTCTAGGCATCGTGGAGGCCCTGTTCTCGCAAAAGCATTCCTGTTGGTAAAACAAATAAAGAGTGCTTCTCCCTGTAGCTCTTGCTTTTCTCATATGCTGAGAATCACAGCCACAAACTCTGCTGCTTTTTAATGAGCCAGAGCTCAAACAGTCATCTTCAACTATGCAATTACACCAACTCGAAGATTTGTGCCTTGCTAGAGGTATTATAGGCAAAACTTACAAGATCACAAAAAAGGGTTGCAGTGGTCCAACCTGAGCACGGATCCAGCTGCAGCACGGAGCTGAAGGTCCACCGTGGAGCAGGGCAGGCGGCCGGTGCTGCAAAACCCGAACTACTCGGATGTAAATTACAGCTTTCAGCTGTGGTACAGGGGATGGCATTGGCACAGCAGCTCTGGTGACTAATCAGGACGTGACAAGGTGAAAAGTACCCTCCAAGTTCTGCACATCTCATAAAAATCAACAACTCAAGCACTGTTGTCTTCACTGGTGTGCGTGTGAAGCTTAGCCAACAAAGTGCTGTTGCATAGCAGCCAGGATACTGAATGCTCACTGCAAACCACCGGTCACAAACCTACACAAAGACAGCAGCCCAGTTTCGGGAACAATCTAACCAAAAAGAGGACAGATCTGCTCCATCCGAACCCTGCTGCTCTGCCCCTGAAAGGGAAAGAACACAAAGAGCTCGTGAAGCCAATTCCCCTGCCTACCGTCTGTAGCACCACAGGATAAAATCAGGAGGAAGCAAAGTATTCCTTTACAAGCTTTCTTGCCTTAGGCTGAAGTTTCCCCTCCCTTCTGCCCGTTCTGAGCCAGTTTTAGCTATTTTAGATCTGTGACGGCACGAAGCAGCCAGTTCTGGTCCCTTTCGCTGTGTAATCTCCTGGCTGCTGCAGGGCCCCCAGGCATGGTCTCCTCCGGACGCACAAGGATTTATTCCCCTCCCAGAGCTGGTTCCAAGACCCATGGTGGCCAGCGCTGGTTTGTGGTTCAGGTACTGCCGGGACAGCTCTTTGCTCCCTGTTCTCCAGCCTGGGTCTGTGACAGCAACCAGTTATTCCCAGCGTGGCATTCAGCACTGCCCACACGCAGCCTGCCTCCCAGCCTCTCCCTGTCCAGCGCAAGGCTGCCGGCCAATTCCCGTCAACAACATCCACCTAAACACCGAGTTGCAAGCCCACAGATTTAATCTGAGATCAGGCTCAGCCAGGAGGTAAGGAGAGAGGAGGAATGACTACTTTTAGCTACCGAGACCACCCGAGAACACAGAAGCGTGCCTCACCCAAAGAAATGTATCTATGCCTATCTCCCTGGGGAAACGAGCGGATCCAGGAGCAGTTGGAATGAGAGACGCATCATTTCCAATGACCTTGTATTTTGTGGTCTGTCCTCTTGTACCAGTCCCAGCTGAGGCTATTTGAGTAGCTGGGGCCACTGATAAGGCTTCTCTCCTTTAAGCACACTCTGGTTGAGCACACTGCAGCTTGTTTCCTCAGGCATTAATAGAAAATGGGGAGCGGAATATGTCCCAGTTACATCAACCTTATGGGAACACAAGATCTCTTAGACCTTGATCCTGTCAGATATGATGTATCAACGGCTTGAAGAAAGTTTTGTTTGCTTTGGGGGTGTGGGGGAAATGCAGAAGCAGCAGGACACAGAAATACATAGCACACTTGCAAAGCCTTGTTTCCTTACAGCTCCAGTGAAAACCAACCCTTCCCTCCTGATGAAGAGGGCTAACTCGCTCTTTTCTCCTGGGCAATTAACAATGAATTCTTTCATTTTCTTCTTCATTTTGAGCAGATCTCAAATCAAAGAAAATAAATAGGATGCATCTCTTTGGCCAAAGTGCAAGCTTTTTGCAGGAGGGAGCGTTTGTGGGCTGAAGTCAGATGAACACTACAAAGTTAATACCAGCACTGTACACAGGGAAGGCAGCGTTTCTGGAGAACAGATGTCTATGCTTATCTTACATCGTTCTCTGATCCCTCCTTAATGACTGTACCTGAGCACACCATAATCTGTAATGTAAATCTCACTGCAAAGCAGAAGCATGGTTATGCTTAATAGCGGCAAACCATGACACCTGCTGGGAGCACACTGGCCCAGTGAGAAAGAAGTCTGTGTTTCGATCCTGGGGCAAGAAGACCCCAGACCACAGTCTACTTCTGTCCCTCTCTGCTGCTTGTCTGGACTCTCCTCCTTGTCAGAAGAGTGAACAAAACAGCACTTGGAAAATGGAGGCTGCTGGCAACAGCTAGAAGCAGAAAGGCAAAGCTCCACCTGCAACGCTGCACTCAGAGTTTGCCAGGAGCAGACAGCATTCAGCTCCCAACAAGGACCCTTGTAAGATCCCCACAGCCTAGCCAAAAAAAGAAATGCAGTCTGCTTCAAATCCTGGCCAGCAGTTCCTGCTTCCTCGTCAGCTCTGACCTGCAGCTCTTGCACGACAGCACTGACACAGCAGCCTGTCTGACAGCACCATTTTTTACCTCCTGCCTGGAAACAACCTTTTCCTTCCTCTCCTTCCTCCATGTGTTCCTCCACAACCATCATTTCTTACTCCCAGCCTTTAACACAAAGCCTCTTTCCCATAGTTATTTTACAGCGGGGATGATATACCAAAGATTGTATAACTAGCCATGGAGTAAAAGCCCCTACTCTTCTGTACACCAGCCTAAAAGCAAACTGGGCATCTCCCTTGATCTGCTGGCAACCACGCTTATTTGCAGCCAGTGCTTTCCTGTTAGCTGGTAGGGCAGTAAGAGGGGAAAGAGGCAGGCCCAGATATACCTGACTGTAAGGCAAGGCCAGAGCTCTTTAAAGGAAAAGCCTTCAGCTCTGAAGCAGATGAGGATCTGGAACAGACCATCAGTTATGATGCTACTGGGACATTCACAAAGCAGCACAGGTAAAGACCTGCAGCACAACTGCTCTGGTAGGATGACAGCACAATCTGCCACCTTCCTTCTTTTCACCTGAAGATGATGATGCTGTCAGCAGCTATATCCTTTCCCACAAAACAAAAATAACAACAACAACATCAAGACATAGAGAATTCCAAATCATACTCATGGGGTAAGCAACCCATTTCAGCCCTACCGGGCTGGCCTTTCGGGAACCTGTTTGACACAGTGCCCAAGAACACAGATTTTTAACCCAATCCCTTTTCCCACCCTTAGGAGACCATCTGTGTTATTTATCTCAGTGCTGGACATCCATGACCACAGACATGTAGATGTAAAAAATGAGGCACAGCAGGTATCAGATAATAAACAAAGTCATTTCTCCCCCCTTCCTTATTCCCAGACTCCTTGCACAAGCACTGCTGAACATCAACATCCTTGTTTTACTGTGGCTGGGAGCCATGAAGCAGTGCAGATGGAAAGCAGAGACAAAGTTATTATTCACAATCTTTCTCTAGCCCAAAAGGGGATGGAGACCTGGGTCCAACACTGGGTCTGTCAGCAGTTAACAGCTCATTTGCAAAAAAAGAAAAATCTGCCTGGAGAATTACACAATAAAGAGTCCCTAAATCAGACTGGGTGGCTGTCTGCTACAGATGGAGGCATGAGTGCTACACAGGGGTCTCTGATCCCAGACAGAGCCCCTCCAGTGCCTGCTGCGCTCAGTGAACCCACTTACAAAGCTTTCAAAGCACTTGACAGCATCTCCGTTGCTGATGCGCTATGACTGATGCCTGTCACACTAACCAGCATTGTCTCATTGTATCTCGCATGCTCGCCTGTCATTCCAGATAGATATCCATCTGCTGTCTCTCATCTTAGACTGCGAAGTCTGTAGAGCAAGAACCATCTGTGTATCCCGTGTTTCTATGTTATTTAGCACATAGGGGTCCTGCTCCATAACCTGGTGGCTCCCACGCAATGTGTAAAGTCAAATAATTAGCAGTCATTTGACACCAGTAACCCCCCCCCNGCTTCCTGGAAGCCTCCTAGAGCTCAGAGCAATATCCCAAGCATTAAAACATTTCTACGTGATCTCTAGCACAGAAAAATCTGGGTTGTTGTGGCCAACTATAGTGGTATTTTACAGATACCGAGAGGGAAGAGGCAACTTCGTAATAAGGCAGTGATTATGTGAATGGTCTTTCCCTGCAGTCAGAAAACAACATGGCATGGTACTCCTGGGTTACAGCTCAGACAAGTTCCAGAGAGCCAAATCTCATATGATGCTGGCTTATCGCAGGAGTACCAGCACTCAAAAGCCCTCTTAAGGAATTCATGTAAAGCAACCAACCTACATTTCACCTGTGGAATTCCCTGCCCCAGGAGATTAGCAAGGCCACAGACAAGCCCATCTTGAAAATAACAGGGATATTATCTAGAGATAATATAAGAAGGAAGAACAGTTACAAGGAAAAGATGACTCCATATTTCAAGGCCTATAGCAGCCAGCAGCAGCATGCAACAAAAGGAAGGTAACTTCCCACCACACATTTTTAAATGTAATTGCCCATGCCCAGCTCCCTTGCAGTGGGAATGTGTTCTCTTCAAGACACAGAGGACAAGTGACTGAATGGATCCTTACATCCCATACATAAGAAAGAGACCATACCTTAGTGCAATTGGCGGCTTTGGGCTCAAGGTCATTCAAGGTGACTAGTTCCCGCAGCAGGCTGCTCTCTTGGTAGCCTCCCTTCACTCCGCGCAGTTTGAAGTAAGCCTGAGATCGCTGGAGAATCAGTCTGAGGTTCACAGCAAACCCTGCCATGTCTATAGCAAAGGGGCGATGGGGGTCGAACACAGTTTTCCAGCCATAGACCTTCCCTGCAGCATTCACTTTGGGCGACTCATAGCGCAAGCCACCGACGAAGGCTACGGGCCACACCGACACCTTTCTGGTGCTGCGCATCTGGAGGCAAGGAAAGAGAAGGGGACGGTGGGTGCACACAGAAGGAGTGGCTGCATGCAACTTCCAACACAAGCAGCACCCCAGCAGAATGCCTTCACCTTGCTCGCTGTCCTGCAGGACACGGGCGGCACTAACGGTGGAGCGAAGAGCCCGGGTTGTGTTCTCTGTGACTTGGACTGAGCAGCAGAGCTGCTGTGCGTTACTCACCTGTACCGGGACGCACATCCCGGGGCTGGAGAAGCAAAGTGCTTTGGCAAGTGGCAGCTAACAACAGCACGGCCGTGGAGACCAAGCGTGAGTTCAGCACTAGAAACAAAGCTGCCAGTAATAAACAAAACTGAGATGTAAGAGTGTTTTTTGGCAAAAGGCCTTTAGAGCCGTGGGGCATCAGTTCTCCACATGGAGAAAACCAGGACACGGAGGAGGGAAACATGTTGTCCAAGGCCACCTGGAAATCCAGGAATGGCATATCTAGGAAGAAAAGTGTTTTCTCTGAAAGCTAAGGAGGCTGAGCTGCAGTCTCAACCTATGAGCCACATTAAGGCTAAAAACACCTTTAGGGTGAGGCACGGCAACTGCAGACCACAACCTCAGGGGCAGCTGGGAAGCACAGCCTCTCCAGAAGCTCCCGGCATGCAGCACTGTAACTGGTCCGGATACCCAGAGGAATGTTAGATGCTTCTGTTCCCTGTGGAGTCAACAGAAATAGATAGGAGCCATCAGGGGACACTTCAGATGCCTGCGCTTGCCAGTGCAGATGATCTGAATGCCAGTCTGCCTGTCCCCCAGCGCCCTGTCCTGCTCTGCCGGCAGGCTCAGCCTCACGCTCTGCTCTCAGCCCAGTCTCTTAGATCAGGGATCTCCCAGAGCTAATCTCATCACTGCTAATTACTGCAAACGAGACCAGAAGAGCTCTGGCACTTGCCCTTCTGCATTATACACATGCTAACGGCAGTCCCTGTCCACAGGGAACAATAATGCGTGTCTTCTGCATTTCACAGCACATTTCATTGGCTCCATGTGACCTTAACTGCAGCTACATATCAGAGAGGAGAAGCCTCTATGAGCAAAGCACACGGGTGAAGCACACGGGTGAATGAAGGAACCCTTTCTGCTTTATTAATGCACAGTGTCTGTCTGAGGATGCTGCCAGAGCCAGCCTCAAAGGAGAATGTGGAAGAAAGACATTCAGTCTGAATTTGCTTTCAGCTTTAAAAGCGTGTATATTCCTGTGGCTATCCAAGCTCAAGTGAAAGCCATCAGGGAAGAGAAAAAGGTGTGTGTGGAGTGAATAACCAGGAGATCCCTGGTATGAAAACTGGCAACCATTAAGGAGGCAATCCTACTGTCTTGTCCCTTACTGCAAGGGCTCAGCCTCAGGAGAACATGGGAACAGGCCATTTCTAAGCTGGAAACCAGGGAGGTACACTGTAAGACCATTGCATACCTGCAGACAGGGAAAGGAACAGGAATTCATTTAGAGCCCCCACAAGAGCAGAACAAACAGCAAAGGTGGGAAAGCACACGGGAACCTTCCCCTGGTCAAGTCTGACAAGACTGCCAGGATGCACTGAAATTCAGCCTGCAATCCCCGCTCCCCGAGCCACAAACTCCAAGGCTGAGAGCTCAAGAGGCAGCCCTCTCCAGGCAGCACAAACGGCTCCGCTCTTCCTGGAGGTGAAGCAAGCGCTGACAAACGCATGCTCCTCGTGTGTGTGGCAACCCAGAGACAACTGCAGAGAGCATCTCTGAACAAGATGTCCTGCGAGTGCTGTGATGGTGCTGACACCATTCAGGCATAACTCTGAGAGGTACGCTACCTCAGCTGGGGATCGGTGCAGAGCAGGTGCCAGGCTCTTGACAGCTACAGAGTTTAACCATGGAACACTCTGGGATGAGAGCAAACAAATGCAAACAGCAAGCAAGGAGGAGAAACCCCCAGGACTCCTCAAACAGGAAAAAACAGGGATTAACAGACAGCCAAGAGCAATACATTGGGGTGGCAGAGAAGAAAGGTGGATAACATCAGCTCAGGAGCTACCCTGAAATCTCCTCCAGGGTGGGACATGGAGGGAGGACGGCCAAGGTTTCCCTCTCTAGGCATGTACGCAGGCACAAAGGACAGCAGATGACGTTCCAGCCCTAACAATGGTTTCCCACAGGGGAAGGCAGCTCTGCATCAGCTTCCTTTACAGTACGAAGTATCTGCATGTTTCTCTTGCTAGGATCTTACCAGCCAGATCCTGCCTTGAGATGACCACTCTTCCTCATCATAAGCTTCCTTTTGTGGAAGTGTTTTAGCTTGGGTTTCTCATACCAAGGGAAAAGCTTTGTTCCTCCACTCTGAGGAAGAGCTCAGGAGAAGATGTACAGTGTCTTCTCAGCTCAGTACACAGTATCTTTTACACCCCACATGCAAATCTGCCATGTTCAGCTGGTTGGGGCTCCCCCAGCAGGGTCTTACCTCCTCAAAGAGCTCCAGGCTGTAGGTGTTATCATCGTCAGCGAAGTAAACAATCCCAGGCTGGCTGTTATTTTTGTTAAAGGTCTCTCTCAGCCATCTCAGGGCAAGGTTCCTCTGCATGGTCCCCCGAGGGATGCGGGGATCCCTCATGTCTCCCCGCAGCTTGTAGTTGCGAGGTGTCTCCACATTGAGGTGGGTGTAGTTAAGCCCCGTGTCCCGCAGCAGCCGGGTGATGAGAGGCGTGCGCCGCTGCGAGTCCTCCACCAGGATCCAGTGCAGGTTTGGCACGTGCAGCAGGGTGTTGGCCAGGCGTGTCAGCTCTGCCTTCTGTACGGGCCGGCTGTAGGTGGGTGTAATGACGTGGATGGTGGGAAGGGTGTCTGACCACGGGGGTGGGCGGGTATAAACATATTCTGTCCTCACCACCTCCACAATGTCCCGGTCCGACAAGCAGTATTCCTTGGAGTCCAAGCCTGCAGCGAGATCACGCCGGGAGTCACCACCATCATCTGAGCAAGGGTACAAGAGAGAAGAAAAAGCCGCATGGACTCAGTCCTCCAACACCCACCCTCCCCGGACTGAGCCAGCAGGCTGCTTGCTAATAGCAGGAGGTCACCCTCACAGCTTGCGAGGAAAGGAAACGAGCTTAAATGGAGGCTTTAATAAATAAGTACATAAATGAATAAAGGAATCAGGGACAAACACCCACGAGAAAAGAAGTTCCTGCTGTTAGAAAGCCAGCACCAATCAAGGCCTGAGAGCCCAGGACAATGGTGCAGCTGAGTGCTCAGAATAAGCAGCTTCAAAAAGTACCCAGAAGAGACAGACTTGTACAGCAATTAGATCCAGATAATGAAAATAGCAACATGGACTGACAACCTGTCATTCCCAAAGAGCTCCAGCGCTCTGGGCACCACGCTCAGCGGGACAGGACTCCCAGCTCTGCACTGGAGCCCTGGGACTGGGAAGCAGTGAACTAAAGCGAACCGAAGTGGTAGGAAATACCAAGGCAGGGGAGCTCCCCAGCAGCATCGTCTGGCCAGGATACTGCAGCACCCCGCTGCTTTCCTGACAGGCCTGGGACGTGGCACGGAGAAGCAAGGGCAAGACAGAGTCTTTAAATCCAGAAACAGAGAGCAGAAATTAAAGCCTGTAGTTGTAGGCTTTTTCCTGCAGAAACTTTCACCTGCTTCTGACTAATGTCTCCTCAACAAGACCCTACCAATTTCTGAACATAACAGCCCATTTAGTATTGTGATATGAACAACGAAACAGCACTATGCCAGCAAACATAAGCAAATATATGGGATAAACTGACCCAAACATCTAAAATCTTTGCAGAGTGAGCCTTGGTCACAACTGGCTCAAGGTAAAAAATATTCATGCATTTGTCACTTTTCCAGGGAGCAACTTTCACACTTTCATAGCACTGCAGACTGGCAGGAATACCACTGTTTACAGTTAGGAACTGTACAGTTAGAGATAAAGGGGCATCGCCATGCAGATACGAGCCAGCTGCTCTCTAGTGGGTACCTAATACTCAGAGATTGCAGAACCAGCCACTGCCAGGAACTTCAGATGAGAAAGAATGGAACAGACAGACATTAGAACCGACCCAGCAGGTACTACCGAGGTGGGTTTTCATTAGCATGTTACTCTTCCAGCAGCATGGACTTTGATACCAGCCCTGAACTGAATGAAGGCTTCGTATTCTGTGGCACTGAAGGAGGGAGGGTGTGTCTGGAGGGGTGGGGGGACAAGAACAAAGTGTCCTGCACATGTTAGGATCAGGCCCTGTATAAGGTAAAGCACATCTGCATTACATAGCACGGCTTTCTGAAAGCACAGAACATTGCAATCAATTCAAAAATAAAACTGCAAAATGCATTGGACACAGACACAAACGTAATTAGCCAGGATGGAGCTTGAAGGAGACATAGGAGATAGTTTGCAAACCCCTCCAAGTCAAACCCTCAGCTGTAAATCCTGGCACATGTATCCACTGCTGCTGTGTGCTTACTACCGTATAGATGCACACCGCATTCTCAGCACCTGCTACCGAAGGACCTCAGAAATGCATTACAAGTACAAAACGATTTTTCCTAAGAGCTTCAGGTTGGTCTCTATCACCACTCATTTTCCACTGAGGGCTCACAGAAGCACAGGCAGAGGAAGCGTCTTACCAAGGTCATCAGTGAGTTCAGGACCAAGTCAGAGCAGAGCGGTCTCTGTGCTGTAACTTCAATGTCCATGGCCTTTCACCAAAAAATAGCTCCCAGTTTTCAGGGCATTCAATCAAACCATTATACAGACAGCATATTCTCAGTAGCCTTTCAAGCCCTATATTGGAGCCCAATAGAGACCCCTCATCCTCTGAAACACTGTCCACCTTTTAGAGAGAATCACAGTCATCTTTCCCTTAAGAGCTGCCCAAAGCTTTGTGGGTGGCTGCCAGTCAAAAGTCCTCCAGAGGGAAAGGTAAAACTGCTTAGGACGGACTCTGAACTTCTGACAATTCAAACTGCACATCAGACCGCTCAGCAAAAGGATAAGCAACTGTGGAGGATGGGTGTGAACACTAAAATGAAAAGGGGAGAGAATCTCCCAGAGAAAGGGCCTAGAGACAGAAAATGAGTTGGCCTTCTTCCCCAGAAGGGCGCCCGGCACAAGGGCAGAACTGAGAACAAGGACCGCAGAAGGCAGTGTGGCTTCTTCCAGCCCCCAAGAGCTCTCACAGCCCTTGGATATTGCTGCTATGCAAGAATGGGATAAAAACTAGGACCCTTCTGGCCAGAGAGGACTCCCAAGAACTTCCTGCATTCATCTGATTTGAGCCAGAGCTCTATTTAATACTTTGTGCGACACGTAAGGTGGAATCCGGCTTTTCTCCGGCATTTTAACTTCACCAAACAGTCAGGGGAGATGCTGGCTCTTGCTACATGCTTTCACCTCCAAGCCCAAGAGGACCAGTTTTCTGCTGGGGACACAAAAAATGCTTTGTGCCTCATGTCTCTTAGAGCAACCGTCTCCAGTAGCAGCTTTGCTCCCTCTGCTCTCTTTTTTGCAGCTTTCCTGCTGGACTAACTTGTGTGCAGCATGCTGCAAACGTCAGCAGGAAGGGACTCCTCTCTTACAGATCAGGAAACAGAGAAAAACATCCTCCTTCCGTGCTCTGTTCCACTGAATCTGGATTTAGGCTACGAAGAGCTCTCCAAGTGCAGGGGGCATGCCCCATGGCTTGGAGGTTGATGTCTCCAAAGAACCCCAGAAAGCATTGGGCTGTTCCTACAGCAGAAGTGGGAAGGCTTCTGCATGAGCATGGACCGCGAGCTGAGATGAGCATGGCTGCCATGGAGAAATGAAATGAGAGAGGAGATGAGGACGAGGGAGGGATGCACAGACTTGGCATGGGCTGGTTTGATTTCTCTCACCCTTGTGCACTGCAAGCAGTGGAGCAATGGTGCTCTGGTGCCAGACGGTGATTAGTAGTGTCCAGGGCAGAACTATCAGCACGATAGCCAGGATGTCTCGTCTCTTCGGCATCTCCAAGACTGACTGGACCCACAGCTCCTCATTACCTGACAGTGAAAACCCCAGAGACAGAACAGCAGAGCACATGGAGAACAGAAATAAATGGGCAAGAAGGAACAAGGACAGAGAAAGAGAACGCGAGAGAGGGAGAGAGCAGCGAAGGCGACACGACTCATAGGTCTTACCAGTGCTTACAACCCACCCATTGCAGAAGCAGGTTTGGAGGGGCCTCGGCTGCTGGGACCAGGAGCAGGAGAGCACTTCTACAGGACACAGCTGGGGCTTCCAGCGGGAACCTCAAGGACACATTTGGCAGGAAATCTGCAACACAAAGCAAAGGTGAGCAGGCAGGGAAAAGTACTCGGGAGCTGTTCCATAAAGCTCAGAAATCCTCCCTGAGAACAGCAAAGCAAATTGGCTCAGTGACCAACAGACACGTGTCCCACCCCTCCAGGAGAGAGGCCTCCTGGGTGTCCAGGGCCTTGCTTTCCTTTGTATCCACTTGTCAAGCAAGGCCCTTGCTTCAGCCAAGCAGCAGTTGCTCAGTACCAGCGTCTGAACCATCCCGCAGCAGAAAGGGGCCCTTCATCCACAGGCCAGCCGAGTCTCACCATACCACACGCTAAGCCCAAGCCCCTGGGAAGAAGCAGACACCGTCACGACCACGTTACCCGCCTGACACAGCAGCAAGTGCTCTGACCCACCAGAGCCTCTCCCTCCACTGAGCAGGGCTCAGCAACCAGAGGGGAGACTGTGCCTGCGCTCCAGGGGACATGGCTCCAGCGAAGCCCGTGACCCCGCATTTTGCTCGTTTTTGTAAGCCCCTCAGCTCTGAGCATCCCACTGGCATCTCTGGTGCAGCTAGTTTTAACTCAGGCTTCCAGCGGCCTGTTCAGGTTCATTTCTTCCATCTCGGAGGTGCTGCAACTGGAGTATATTAAACTGCCACAATAGCTTAGTTTGATTCAATACAAGCACATACAAGATTTAAGCAGACTGTATTTTATCCAAGTATCTTGGCAAGCAAAGTACATCACTTAGCAGGGACACGCACGGTGGACAGTTTGCAAACATGGGTAGCAGTTTAGTACCACAGTTCCCTCATGGGGGAATGCATTAGCCTGCTGCTTCAAGGGCTGCATTGCAGACAAGGGAGAGCCCCGAGAATACCGCAGTCAAAGGCGGGGAGGTCTCTGCGCTGGGGAAAAGCACGGCTCTCCCACCCCCACTGCCCATGGCTGGCTCTGTACTTTCTCTGCAGTGCCCTGGAAACCGTCAGATCCCCTCCTTAAATCAGAGGGGAGCTCCTCAAGCCCAGGCTATGGATACGATGCACACAGGTGCTACTTCGCAGGTGTTTTCCCTGGGACCCGTGGAGCTTGCTTTTTCTTGGTCGCATCAGGCAGTCATGGAGAGATCCAGGTTCAAATCCCTGCCTAGCCCCATTCGGATTGATCTGAATTTCCTTGGCCATGCCTTGACCACTGGGCTGTACAGTCAGTCTCTGGCACTGAGCCCAGTGGAAGACTTGAAGTGAAATGGCTCCAAGAATCGATGGGTTGTCCCTTTAAAGTGCAAGCAAGTGATATTCAAGTCCCTGGACAGAATCTGGCTCTTCCAAATAAGCACTTTAATCCCGGAGGTATTCATTTGCTAGGGAAAACAAGGAGCAGGGTAAACAGAGGTTGGCTTTTGTCCTTCAAGGGCACGTGTAGATCCTCAGCAAATGTTTCAGAGAAATAAACGTTTAACCCATACAAAAGCCCCACGCGACAGAAAATTCCCAGCCAGCTCCAGCAGTCGGCCAGTTCCCCCCCAGCGGTCTCTCACCAGGGACAGACCCACCCTCACCCCCACAAAAGCCTGGGCCGGGGGCCACGGTGCCAGCATCTGTGGGGCTGGGGACCAGCACCCACCTCCTGCAGCACCACGCGCAGGGGCACGGAAGGAGGTTGCAGTGGATCAGGGCAAGGTGCAGCTAGCCGGTGTGATAAGAGAGAGCTAATATTCCAGAAGGGTCTCCAGAGGAAACAACGACAAAACCCCAAACCAACCACCAACTATAGCCCTTTTACTGAGAATGGGGTTTCCTGCAGTCCAGTTCGGGGAGCCAGCAGTAAAAAGCTTTTCACAGCCCAAGGAAAGGCGCTGTGCAGCCGGACACCCTGCCGTCTTCCAAGGAAATATCTCCTGGCAACGCGGATTCGTCCTTATTTTTTCAGAACTGGAGAAAGCAGCCTCATCCACACAAAATCAACCAGGGAGGAAGAGCAGGTATTATTCCAGCAAACGTCTGCCTTCTGCTCCGTCCCCGTCCAGCTCTTAAAGCAAGAGAGACCCTGCTGGCCTCGCGCTGCCAAAGCACACAGTGCCCTCAGGAAAGAGCATCTGGCCTCATCCCCGCTGCCCCTGCAGTTGCTGTCAATGCCCGAACAGAGGGCACCGAGCGCTGGCATCCTCTGAATCCTCTGCTAAAGCCAGAACATGCCTTTTGAGCATCCCGGTGGGGCAGAGCTCTGAAAAGACTGAACACCTTGCCCAGTGAAGTGCTTCTGCTGCAAAGGCACCGAGGAAGGGACTGTGCCACTGGAGAGGGGTGGCAGGAAATGACATGCCGAAAGAGCCACTCCGAGCCAATTTGTGGCACCTGGCAAGCTGCCGCAGCAGGCTGGCATGCATCAAATGCCCCATTTGTCAAGGGCAGCATCCTCTGAAACCAGCGCTTTCACCTTTTCCCTGCCTCCTCCTAATCCAGACTCAAATCATCAGCGTCCTCCTGTAGGACAGCCTGACTCCGGGCTTTGTACCACAAAGAATGGGCACCTGTGGGCTGGGCACTGCTCTGATTTCCATCCCTTCAACACAGGGGAAAATGAGCAGGCAGGCTCCAATCATTTGTGCATTGGTCTCTGCAGCATCGATTCCTTTTAATTCGCTACAGAGCATTTAGCAGCTCCCTGGTCAATCATCTGTCACTTCGGTGCTCAGCTGCCAAGGGCCAGCACAGCCCCCTCGTGCCCCAGCAGAGAGCTGGGGCTTTGCTTTGCAGCTGGGGCTGGCAGCGTGGGGACAGGCTCTGCCACGGGAACGCGTCCTCCCGGGGCTGGCCGAAACGCCGAGTTCCTGTTACACCATCGGCGATCGTGGGCTGCAGACGTGAATCAGACACCTCGTGCGCAGCGACTAATTAACGTTCCCGACTCCGCACGGCGCGCTCCACGTACCCAGAGGGATGCAGCCCCGGCCTGGATCGAATCGCATTCGGCAGTGGGCACCTGGGGGTGAACGTGGAGCCGCAGGCATGGCCCGACCCGCAGCGGCTGCCCCACACCTCCCACCCGAGCTGCCCGTCGGCATCCAGGCGCACCGGGTGCTCTGCCCTGCAGCAAAGACGTTTGCTCGGTGGTAATTCACAAAGCAATTGGATTAGATTGATGACCCTGAGAAGCCTGACTGAAGGACGCCGTAAGAATTCCCTTGGGGCTGCTGCTCTTAACAGCTGACACAGGCGAGGGCCTCAGCGCAGGGCCATGCTCGTTGTCAGTGTAACGAAGCCACGCTCCCCTCTCGCCATCACGTGCCGAGGCTGCGAAAGGCAAAATCCATTTTCTGCTATGAACAACATCAGCTAGGAAATACACGGTCGCCTACGATTTCACACTGCTGGTGAGAAGTCACAGCTTCACAACCCAAAACAGAGGGCTTGCCCTGCATCCAAAAACTCCCTTGCTACCAAAGCCAAACAATGATTTTTGTTGCTGTTTATGGCACACGTGAGGCTAGCCAAACATTAGTCCGGGGAAAATTATGCCCCTCTTCAGGGCATTCACTTGCCTCATGTCCCATCGTAATACCACTCTTTTTTTCCCATTGAAACGTTCAAAAACAGAAACTGTTCTTTTTCAGTTTGTCCGTTTTAGGCTTCTGCCATCTCCACCTCCACCAGGAAAAGGAGGAGGGGGAACAAATTTAAGCACGAATTAACTAAAAAGAACACACTCTGTTTTCCACTACAGAAAGCATACATATTTTTTTTTTCAGGCTTGAAAATTAGAGTCAAATACACAAATCACCAGCTCAAATGTAAGCAATTTCAGAGTTAAAGTGTTTCCAAAACAAGTGTGTTTTGCACAGTTTGGAAAGCCTTTCCCTGCCAGAAACATATCTGACGTGCTGCAAGCACGAGGGCTATGCCACGTGGTGGAAGAGGTTTCACGTCCTCCGGCAGAGGGCAATGGTGTCAAGGCACGACGAGATGGAAAGGGCACTCATCTAATAAAAAAGCTTTAATAAATCCTGGAGCCATGTGTTAGTAACGTGTTGGATTATTAAACGCTGAAGGTTCTTTTTTTAAATCAAGTTAATTGGCATCAGCTCTGACACTTACCATAGGAAACACTGATTTGATCTGCAATCTGGTTTATAGGCAGCTTTACCTTCCTCCTTCCTCCGGGGCTGGTCAGCCCCCCGGGTCATTACTCCGGGGTTTGCCCACATCGACCAGAAGTGGTTTAGAACATGTTAAACTGAAGAATTGTTTTCACTGAGCTTGTATATATATATGTATATCTATCTATCAGTCACCAAAGTAAAAGTATTGTCTAGACGTAAAAAAAAAAAAAAAAACAACACAACCCCCCCCAAACAAACATATCAAACATTTACTTGTATTACAGAAGCAGCCAGGAAATATCAAACAAACACTGCCAAATCCCACAACAAAAGCTTTAAGAGGAAAACAAACACTCACACTGCAGGATACAACATACATTCTCACTACTAGCTTTTCCCCCTGGGCGAAGCATCCCCTAAACCCAAACACTGGGTTTCTTTCACCTCTGCAGTAGCAACTGGTTCTGATCCCTGTGGAAAATGATGCTTCCCCCGGTTGGGCCGTGCTGGGCAGCAGGGTGGCTCCGGGGACACCAAAGCCACACCATGGGCAGGGGACAGGCACAGCCAGCCTCCCGACTGCGATTCTGGCATTGGGCAGAAAAGACATGTAAAGCACTGGCTAAAAATAAAGGTAATAATGAAAGCCTCTTGCTCGTTAATTACTCTGTAAGCCATAACTGCCTAAAAACCCCATAACTTTAATGGGGACTATTATAAGTATAGTAGCAAAACTGCAAAGCTAATTACTGTTTAGTTATTAAGCAGAACATCGCCAGAACTGAGTAATGAGCACACAGAATTGCTTATTCTTCGAGGATTTAATCACGGGTGCTAACTTCGACCGGGTGGAGCCCAGGGCAGGGCAGGGCAGGGCGGTGTTACAGGGGCCATCCGTGGGGCCAGGGAGCACCAGGACAGCACCAGCACAGCACCAGCACAGCACCATCAGTCGGTCAGAGAGGGTCTCTTCAGGAGCCTTCACACCAATCGAAGGAATATAGGTTCAAATCGCCAGGGAGTCACTGGCAGGCCTGAGGAATAAGAAGCCCTGTTGCCAGAGTTTTCAAAGAGGACTACTTTTGTTCAATATTAACTCATGTTAGGGACAAGAAAAAAAAAAGACGAGAAAAAAAATGTTTGTTTTTTTTTTTTTTTTTTTCCTCCTGGGGTTATTTAACCCTTCACCTAGAATTTGTTTCCTCCTTTTAAAAAAACAAAAGTCCTATGGCCAAAAATACAGAAA
>VXAA01001109.1:293211-408246 GCA_013399115.1 Anseranas semipalmata
AAGAAAATTCAGACATACTGGAAGAGCCTGGAAAGGAAGCTTGGGCTTAGGAAGCTGTTTTTCCACTCAATACTTTTGGCCAGCTTCACCTGGAAAGCCCAGGCCTGTCCCTGCACTTGCTTTGGCTGCACACACAGGGGCCACCGCCTGTGTTTTCCAAGCTGCCAGAGAAACTGAGGCACAGAGACTGCAGAATTTCCCCAAACTTGCAACAGTAGGGACAAAGCACGACCTGCTCTCCGCTTCCAGTCCTGAGCCCCTGATACCTGGTGCAACAAATGGGATCAAGAACATAGATTATCTCACAAAAAAAAAAAAAAGTTAACTGAGCTTCTCAGAACAACACTTAAAATTTAAAGCAAGCATGAGCAAAGTGGATCAAGGGAGCTCAACACAAACACAATTAGTTTCTGTAACTTATTGCCACAGGACACTAAGAAGAACAAGAACTTAACAGGATTCGAAAAAGGATTAGTTGTGTATGTGAATAAACTGCATATCCAGAATTAGAATGAACCACCCACCAGTTTGGAAAACATATAAACCCTTGAGTCTCAGAGCTTAAGCCAAATTTTAACAAGCATCAGAAACTTTCTCTTGTCCGGATTAATCTTCCCCCCATGCTGCTCTGCCTTTGCAGATGCCGGTAGAGATGGCCAGAGCTACAGCCGGGACAGGAGATGTGGCGGCACTGCTCCCATGCTGACAACGCTGCCTAGTCCCAAGATTTCGCTGCTTCCAACAGCGAAACAGATCTGTTCAATCCTTAGAGGATTAAATGCATTGTCCTAGATGCGTTTGCTTTTCTGTACAGGTTCTTACACTGCAACCAACACCACGCGGTCCAGGTGCCTTCCAGGATTTCTCAAAGATCCTTAGCTACAGTCGCTGCGCTTCCTTTCCTTGTTGCTCCACGGATACGTAGGGGAATGCCTTGAAAGGGGCAGGTATCATTTTATTACAGTGCTTTTGAGGAGGATTGAACACGGGCTTTGCAATCTTCTTGTGATAAGCACGGCACAATCAAAAAATGTGTCGTGCACTTGGCAACAGAAAATGGTAGGGCTGATGAGGATCCTTAGTGCCTGGGAGAGCCTCACCGGTCCCGGCCTGGCCAGCAGGGACCGTGCCTGTTGCAGAGGCTGCGCTGCCCTTGCTGCTCTCAGAGGATGCGCTGGCGTATCCGTCAGGATTGGCAATGCTTGCTCCAGACTCTCTCTCAAGCCAGGAAAGCTGTGGGTTGACTCAAGTCTTGGATGAGAAAGCTTTTACAGCACCCAATATTTCTTGATAAATGGATGCACTTCACACATGGTTTTTAAAAAGCATCTCTCTTTCTCTCAAGATGAAAAGCTGTTTGACTTACAGCCCACTTCCAAAATAGCAAGACAACTGGGAGTTGTTATCTTAGGGGAAATGCTGACGACACCCATGAAAAGTTGTTCAGCTTTTTCGAAGGTTGCTTGTGGGTGAATGCCGAGCGTGTGCTGAGAACAGAACTCCAACAATCGGCTCTTACGGCATTCTCCGTGAAGCCTTCTTGCACTGGTGACAGCGATACCTTGAAATATCCCCTTCGCTCAGCGAAGACCACGTCAATATTGTCAGAAGCAGACGTACATCCGGACTCTATTTCCATCTTCGTGGCCTGCATTACACTGAATATTTTGCGCACCGCTGACTTCCATAGATTTTTAAAAGTGACATTAACAAAGGATGACCCAATTTCAACATGATTGGTCTGAATTCCACAGCTCCATAATAGGCTTTGCATATGCTTTGTCCAAGGGTTTGAAGACACACACTTTGTGCGATACCGCATGCAACAGAGGTGGCAGGCAGTAACAACCCAGCCTCACCTCTCCGACCAGCAGGCCGGCCGATTTCACAGGGCCTGCGAGGTTGAATCATTGAGCCAAGCATGGCAAGCTAGCACCAGGCTCCCCGGGGGCCTTTCTCCCCGTGCCCGAGGAAGCCTAACAAGTTAAACATGCATAACACAGCCGGGTGATGAAATAACTGGCATGGCTGTCAGAATAAAGACTGCCAACGCTCGCTAATACTGTAGTAGGGATTACCTCACCAGCACCCTGTTCACATCTTGTGTTGGTGGTGGCTGAGAGAAGTCCCAGATTCTTATTACTGCCAAAATTCAGGGTGTGGGATTCTGCCTGTGCAGCTGAGAGCCCGGGGCTGGTGGGATACGCTGGGAGCTGCCTCCCATCAAACTGGCGACTGGGAAAGTTCACAAACATGACCATCAGACATGAAGAGCTATGCCCAGCAAGCCACAAGCCCTAATTTTATCTCCCAGCTGGCTCTGCAATATGGTCCCAATCGCAGCCCTGGCGATGGCACTGCTCGCCTCCCACGTGCTGCTGCCACTCGACTCGTCGGGGACACGAGGTGGGGGGACGCAGCGGGGCCCAGTGCCCTGCTCAGGCACCTTCAGCATCGGCTGGAAGGCAGCTCGCCGACTCGCACCCGAGACCTGGCTTCCTAGCCATCAGCACTCTCAATTAGTGAGCTCTTCCCCCCACCCCCTTGAAAAAAAATAATCCTGTTCTGTTGTAAAAGTTATTAATAACCTGAGTCCAGTGCACAAAAAAGGGGAAGAAATGAAGCCTCGCAGAGCTAGTGAGCAGCCAGGCCCTCTCCCACTGCAGCAAGCCACCCCTGGGCACTGTGAAACACATTAAAAGGGGGTTCAGTTTCCAAAAGCATCATTTTCCTTTTTTTTTTTTTTCCAGCAGCAAACATCAAGCATCTTAAAGGTGTTTTTTTTTGAAGGCTGGGGAAAAAAGATACGCAAGCATCCAAGTTCTTCATTACTTTTGAAAACACCAGCTGTTGTGAGCACAAGTCCCTGAAGACACCAGGGAAGTAAAAACTGCTTTGCAGGAGCTGTTGTGAGAGCTGTTTGATTGCGTGCGCGCGGCCGGGCGGGGAGGTGCTCGGGACAGGCAGCAAGAAGCGATGTCCCCTGCCACGGGCGGCACGTCAGCGCTGTCGCCGCTTCGGGAGGCAGAGCTCTCAGCACGCCGCCAACTCACGCCCGCGTCTCCTCCGCGCTCCTGCCCCACGGAGCCACTTCCAACGTGTGCGGCTCACGAGGCAGCCGCGGAAGGCTGGAATCAGCCGCTTTGTATTTCAGAGGCACTAAGAGCAGCCATGCAGGTAATTCAAGCCGAAGAGCTTCTGTGCTATAAATTCGCGTATAGATTCCTGCCTTATTGCACACTGCCTTCTCATTGCAGACGAGCCTGCAACAAAGAGCCCGGGTTTCCAGGATAGCTGCTGCACCCTGCTCAAGCAGCCTGTTCAAGAGCCCTTCTTAGCTGCTGCCTGAGCGACAAACCCTCCAGCATCAAAGCCCACCCCAACGCTGCAGAAGTATAAATATGTCCTAGCAGCGGTGCTCAGAGGGACAGGGCCATTCACTGAGCCACAGGAGCATCTCCTGCAGCTCTTCTCTCCTGTGGCCTCGAGGGACAGATCCAGCACAGATGCAGCAAGGCACTCAGAGCTCGCTCAGCTCCCTGGTTAGCAGTCAGTCAAAACTCACAGCCAACCTGCAGAGAAAATCCCCAGCTGCCATCCCTATTCGATGGCTTCTTTAGATGGCATAGAGAGACCGCCAGCCTGTGACCTCTGCAAAAGTCACTAATGGGACTGAGGGATTAACATCGATTCTTTCAGGCTACAAGGGGGAAAGGGAAAGGGGGGGCACCTGGGATGATAAAGCAAATGGCCAACTATAATTCAGCAGCTTGCAACACAATCAATCGCTGCTTGCAGTTCTGCAGTCCATTAGTACAGCCACAAACCTACACAGCCTTCCCCTTGGAAACAGGACGGTCATTTTAAAATTACCTCCCTTCGATTTCTGGTCACCGTCGAGACACGGCAGGGCCTCCCAACCCTACTGCACCTGCCGGCAGCAGGCACGCAGGGCTTCCCGTGATGCTCTCTTCCCTCATCTCCTTTCTCCGCAGTGAACGATGAATCTTGTGCCTGCCTGGGAACCTGCATGCTTCGACGTGTCAGGATAACATGGCCCGCCTGCCATCTGAGAGGCATTTGGAAGGAAAGGATTTCTTTTCCTCTCCCAGCAGAGAAACCCATGTGCCAATCCAATAAACCCACAGCCATTCCAACATCGCCCAAGGAGGCAGGATCTGGC
Source organism: Anseranas semipalmata (assembly GCA_013399115.1). Lineage (NCBI taxonomy): Eukaryota > Metazoa > Chordata > Aves > Anseriformes > Anseranatidae > Anseranas > Anseranas semipalmata. The sequence continues at coordinate 297,395 of VXAA01001109.1, forward strand.
TCTCAGTTTGACTCTTAGTGCGAAAGGCAAAGGCTAAATCTACCGGTTTGTTCAGCTTCCAACCTAAGCCCGGTTCTGACTCTGGCTTCCCCTGTGGCTTAGTTATTTTGGCTCACCTGCACCTCGGCTTGCTCTAGAGGTGAGATGAAAATAGCTGCCTACTTTTGGACAGGAATTACAAGGCTCAAGTAGCTCATCGGCTAAATTCGGAAATGGCACAAACACTGATGCCTGAGGTGCTGGCAGGGTGCAACGCACCAACCTGACGGCCTGGTGTGCGTGCCTGGGGAAGGTCATTTCTCCTAATTTTAGAATCACTCAAGGGCCAAACCCAGCCCACATCTTCTCCATATGAATGAGAAATGAGGAAGCCAAGCATAAGCTGGAGGCAGAATTAAGCCAACAGTTGCTCAGCCCAAGTCAAAGAAGCAGGGAACAAGCAGCCCCCCTGGGAAGACAGACCCCTGCGGGTGCCGCTGCCCAGCTCCCCAGTACCACTTGCCAGCCCCGCCATATCCAAGAGCACCTTCATCACTTGTAAAAGCTTGCTCTGCTCAGCCAACCTCCAACCCAGGTTAGGTGGGACACAGGGAAATATTCCCCGTGGTCCAGAGTGTCTCAGCACCAGGGAGCTCTAATCTGCAAGTGGCTAAAAGCAGGCACGTGTGACCTGACACAGAGAGATGCAGATGTGGATGGACAGACCCCCTCGCGGGGTCGTACTTGCAAGGTGAGGAGCAAGACAAGCCCTTGGGGAGCTCTGAGAAACTGGAGGGTTTTGTAATGGCTGCACTAAGAATATTGTAATCATGCAGTAATTATGGTGCATCTGAAATCAACCAGGCAAATTACATCGTTATTATTACGACTGTCACCAACCTCGCATGACAGGGACAGAGGGGTAGGCCATCCCGTGCCCAAGGACAGAACAGAGTTAGGAGAGTATCAGAGATACAGCACAGACCCACCACTGTGCTCCCTTCAGGCCTGTCCAACCCAAGCCATGGCAGCCTGGCAGCTTCTTCAAGTGACCCGGACCACATCTGCACTTTCCTACACCATATCTCAATGTATAACGCTTAATTAGTCACATTGATTTTACTTTTTTTAAAAATTAAACAAATATTTTTAAGCACAAGAGCAGTCCTTGTCATTTGATTAGAACTGTCAGTCTTGCAAATGTCATTGCTACAGATGACTAATCCTTAAAAATAAGACAAACTTACTAAACTCTTTGACTCAGTTGAAAGTGAGCCAGAGTGGAAATGGTGGCAGAGACAGAGGGAGAAACCAGTGCTGCCTGCATTCAGGAGGGCTCAGCGATGCAGTGGCCCTAAATTCTTTTTGCAGCTCGAGGGACAGGGGCTCCTGACGAAAGCAGGGTCCAGGCTCCAGAAGCGGGCGTGTGGCAGGTTTGTGAGGACATCTCGGCACACTTACTCCACGTCACTGTCACGTTGTGACAAGAGAAGAATTTCCTCTTTCAGTCCTTCTGAGTGTGTCGGTTTCTCAGTGCAGAGCGCAGACCTCGTTTCATCCATCTCCTCCACAGGTTCCCTTTTGAACAAGTTTCCCTGGACTGCCTCACCCTCCGTTTTCCCACATCCAGTCAATGCAACGCCGCTTCGGGAAGCGTCCTAAGATTTACAGGTGGAAAGTGCTCCTTTGCAGCAGGGCAGTGCCTGCGCTGATCCCAACCTGAATGTGAACAGCAGCCAACTCTGCAACCCCTTTCGCCCCCACAAACCAAGGCCTCAGCCCCAGGTTGCTGCCTGTTCGCGATTGCTCTGTAACGAGAATGACTCAGGCTGTCGCGTAAGTTATTAACTTCAGCAGCCAGAGTCTCTTCCCATTAGAGCGTTATGGTACGAGATGCCTGGGCGAGACAAAAAGGACTGCCAGGCAGAGCACAGAGCGCACGAGACAGAGATGAGAAATAATGTTGGCAGCATTATTAAAAGATAAATTGGAGGAAGAAAGGAGGTGTATGCGTGGGGTGAGAGCTTCAGAGGATTGTAACAAATCCTTTGCCACCAGGAGCTTCACAGCTGTCAAATTTCCGAAAGCCAGGGGACAGGGCAGTAGCTGGGAGACAGCTTCGGTCCCCCGCTCACCCCATCCGCACACATCCTGCCAGCACAAACCCCACGAGTGCCCAGCAGCAGCAGGTTTATGGCGTGCAATATTCTCCTGACCACAGCACCTCTTCACATGGTTACAGTGGCAATAATCCCACTGTCCTCACAACACCATGGCCAGTCACAAAGGGCATGAATTGGCAGCTCCCCCCGCTACAGTCCTTGGGGCTCCATTTACAGACAGGCACCTTTCACTGCTGGTTTTGCTTCTTCCTGAGGCTGCTCTGCCGGGCTCAAGGCAGAGACAGCACCTACACCTCCAGGATCCAGACAGCTCCACCTTGATGCCAAGGTTTCATCTTGGAGTACATTTACTCACAGTTGCGCCTGCCAGGCCCCTTCTCAATACTCCTGGCTGAGCAGTGGCTGCTTGCATCAGAGGATTTCAGAGCTAAGTAACTAATAACTTGCAGTAACTAAATCCTTGTTAAGGTAGATGCAACTTCAGACTCAGCCACCCAAGAACGAGTTGAATTCTTGTCAAATTGCTTCACAAACTCTTAAACCATCTCCTGCCACGCCTGAATCTCACTGCTCAGACCAAGCTGGCACACGCAGACCAAGCAGCATCCTTCCCGCCACCCAAGCAGCCCGCAGCTCGCTTTCCCAGGTAGGTAGATTTGTCCTGGCTCTCCCCACCCACCTTCACCACTCGGACTCCACTCCATCTTTTCAGTGCTCCAAATTTTAGCACTTGCAACTCTTTTCTGGCAAAAATCATGCCAGAATGATGCTCATCTAACTGATGACCAAAAGCAAGTACTTCCAAACCCTAGCAGAAGGGCATTCCGGGAGCTGCACACTCACTGGGAATGAACGTGCTAGAGCCAAGCCTTGTGGATATGCCACCATTCTAAGAAAGGTCACCGGGAGAGTTACTCATTAGCAGTGACTTCTGTAGCTCTAGTCTCCATAACCAGCTGCTGTTCATCCAGGGGGATCACAGCCCATCCAAATAAGCCTTTGAATGTCCCTACAACCCCCCATCACACAGCCAAAGTCAGGCTCTCCTAGGGTGTTGCATCCCTGCAGCTGCTGCAAGAGCTGAGGACGGGAAGGGTGGACAGTTCCTGCATCTCACCGAGGCTGTGGGGAGCATACAGACAGAGCGCCATAAACTGGCTGGCAGCCTTTCAAGGATGGCAGGCTTGTGCCAGATTATACTTCTCTCTCCCAAATTAGAAGCAAAACATGCCACTAGAAAGTCAGGTGAAAGCTGTCTCTCAAGGAAGTAAGAGGCTGCCTCTCAGTACCGCTGCGAGAAGCAGCATCTCAAAGCATCCTGCTAATCTCAGCACAGCAACTGCCTCCAAAAAAAACCCCAAAGCTCCCGGGTCCAGCCTTGCTTTGTGCTGTCCCAGACCTGCCTGCTTGCCCTGGCAGACCCACATCGCGGGTTGCTGACCCCCACCATAAGCTGTGCTAGGATTTAATCACAGCAGCCTTCTCCTCCCATTCACACCAAGCCCCTCATGAAAGCAGATGAATTAAAAATCGCACTGTATGTATTTATTTATTACACATTACAAATATTTACCTTCCTCAGCCCCAGAACCTGGGCTGGGCAGTGGCATATACTGTGTGAGACACGAAACAACCAGACAGGCACCCTCTCTGCCCGAGGCATGCAGGTTTCCTGTCCCAGCCTCATCCCTGCACAGCCCTGCCAGGCTTCCAGCATCCAGCAAGCTCCCGGTTCCGTACAGGACTGCAGCTTACCCCATATGTCTCAGAGACCCAGCCCACTCCTGTATCTGCCTCTCAGCAACCAGCATGTGCATCTATTATTCAGAAGAAATATCAGCTTATTCATGAGCCAAAATAGGTTCCAGGTACCACACCCATTCTCTAGCGAAATTCCTCCTGCAAAGCTGCTCTATTCTCAGCGTGGACTCAACAGGGAGGAGTGCAGTGCTGCTCTCCCGCTTTGATCCCTCCGGAGGGTTTTACAGCTTTGTTACGGTGAGGGACAGGAGTTAACAACCCTGTCAGGCCGCTCCCTCATCATCTGGTTAATGTACCTCGTTAATGGCTACGGCACAGTATCACTCACCTCCTGTACACTCCACAAACTCCAACCTTTCCCTTGGGCTTGCAGATACAGTTCCCCACAGGGGTGGAGGGATTACAGAGCACAAGCCAGAAGCACTGCAGGGCCAACAGCGTCTCAGCACAGCTCCAGATTTATTCTCCGTGCCACAGTCTATGGGATTCAGATGGAATAATCATAGATCATCTAGTCTGTTCCCATGGGGTCAGAGCAATGTCATTCCCCAGCACTTGCTGGCTTTTGCTCTCTCATTTCCCGGGAAGTTGGACACCCCCAAGGACTCTCCCATGCAGCCTCTGGCGAGGCTAGTACTGGCCCTCACAGGGCCACCTGTGTTAAAAGAAACATGTCAGTACACACTACTTCTTTAGCTTTAGAAGCTGATAAACAGATGGAAAAACAAAGCAAGAAACCTAAGGAGTTAGCCAGAACGCCTCAGCACAAGGCGGTATTTATAGAGCAGCCCAGGGGGAGGTAACCCAGGCACCCACTCCACTGTCACTTGGCGTTTCTCTGCAAGAGGCCACAGTGCGCGGCTCCGGGCAGCATCGCTCGTGCAGCTTGCTCAGCACCCTCTCCCACGCGCACCTGCAACCAGCCCCACACAGAAGCATCTTAGCCCTTGCTTTGTAGCAGCAGGGCGAGGCAAGAGTATGGGCTATTCAAAACTACAACTTATCAAAAGTGGGATCCTTCTCCTACTGATGGTGATAGGAGTCAGGCTTTTTATTCACTGAGAGCTGGAGTGGGCCCCGAATCATGCTGGCATTATGTTATCGTAATGCTGGAAGTATTATAAATGCTTTGCGTGCCAGACAAATCCTGGAGCAGGCTTCCAAATCCCCTCAAAATCCCCACTTGCCTCTCTACATTCATCCATTCGTGAAATCCAGAGCAGAGCCTCAGCATCCATCCTTTCGCTTTTGGTCTCTTTCCAGCTGAATGGAAGGTGAGGGAGAACAGGCAGAGTCGAGGTATTTCTTCTGGATTAGCCTTCTTTTGTCTTTCAGGTGCCAAATCTGAGGAAGAGATTGTGCTAGGGCATTTAAGAACGGCATCCAGCAAAGCAACCGAGACAAATCACATGCCCCTGTCTCCTGTCACAGGGACAAGCGTGTCTCATTCTCCGTGAGCGCTGGCCCCCATAACCACAGCAAGCTGCAGCACCAGAGAAACTGGGGTTCTGTCCCACCTCCACAATGTTCACGAGGCTGGAGGAGCCAGAGCTCAGAGCTGGCCAGGTAGAGATCTTTGTGCTGCAATTGTGGACATCTAGCTCCAGACGAAATCCCACTCCCAAAGGTCAGACGAGGGCTGCGCTGGCCCTGCAGTGCCCACCTGCAGGGGCCCAGGGTGGGACACAGCCACCCCTGCTTTCTGCTGTGCTAGAGATGTAGATCCCCACGGCAGGGCTAGCTGTCTAGATTCCTTCTACAATCAACAGAGAGGATTCATTTGGCTTATTTGAGGTGTGTGCCTTCAGATGAGATGAGCTGCATCCTGGAAATGCCCATTTCTCTTTCTATCCAGCTGAACCTACGCAAGCAGACATCTGCATCTTCAGTACATTTAGGCAAAGGGATTCCCATCTTTCTGGGGGGGAGGCAGACTTCATCCTCTGGGCTTTGACGGGGTTCCCAGATGGCTGACAGTACAGAAAAGCAAATTTTTCTGACAACCCAGCCCACTGGTCTAGAGCGCACGAGGCAGGAATAGATGGAGAGAGTCTGAACTCTACTTTCCACACTGCACGAGCTGTGTACCAGCTGTTGTTATTTCAGAGAGGACAACCAGACTCCAGCAGACACCATGGAAGGAACTCAGAGATCAGAGATCTGTCTTCAGTGGGCTCTGCAGTGCATGCATGTCTTTGCAACAGCCCGGAGCTGAATGCAGAGAATTCTCAATCATGATGCGAAGCTGTAAATCCCCTCCCCAGAGGCTTCAGAGCTGGGGGCTTTTACGCATTTCTGAAGATTGCCCCACTCTAATTGGCAGAATTTCTTCTCTGGACTCCCCCATCTCTGCCAGCAGACTCACTGTGTGACCACAGGCCGGTCACCTTTCCCGTGTCAGCATTCAAACCCCAGCATTTCCTCTGTCCGTCCTGTTTACTTACACGCTATGCTTCAGTGCAGACTGCACGCACACAGCACCAAGGACCCTGGAGCACCAAACCGCATCTCAGGAGCTAACAACAAATAGCTCTCCAGGGCAGCGTACCGGCTGGAGCCAGGCCAGCAGTGACCAAGGCATTAATACGCCCTCCGAGTGCCGATACATCACCCAATCTTAACAGCATAAGCAGCACAGGAAGCCTCGCGCAGAAGCTTAGCTCTTGTCCCGTCTTGAGGAATATAGCTCAGATCCAGGCAGGAAGGGGATTTTGAGCATTTCCTATTTATTCCGCTGTCGCTGCCAAGAATATCACACTGTGTTCCCCATGGATCAGCTGGGTAGCATAGCTGGAGGCATTTCCTGAGGTACCACTGCAGCTGGCGAATTGCTTAAAGGCTCTGTGGTACTCGGGCAGGACAGGGCATTTCTCGGACAGAAACACGCAGTGTGTGCACATCTGCACGCAGCTGTACGGGGGGAAGAACATAAAACATGGGTGTGCAAAGCAGCACGTGTGAGCATGCTCCAGGCACAGCGCAGGGACCCAGAGGTACCTGTGCTGCACAGGAGTCATCTTATGGGCCTGTGAACAACACGCCTTGGCAAGTGCCACTCGGACAACTAAGGTAGCTACAGACAGAAAGGGTGAAGTACAGGAAGAGGACTAACACGCCTACGTTTGTGGGACAAAGCCATTAGCATTGCAGTTAATTGCAGTTCGCAGTTAATTCCTCAAGCTCTCAGTGCCTCAGTTCCCTGGAGGCGTGGAGTTCCCATTAGAAAATGTAGGAGGATATATTCAATAGTGAGTAATATGCCGTGTTACTTAGAGCACTTGGGGGTGGTCCACGTGTCTAGACCAAGATATTAAGATTAATTATGGACCACACCCTGTGATCTCCACTCAGCGAAGCCCTTATTAGCTTCATGAAGGTGAATCCAGCCCTGATGTCAACTTGCCAACCCAAACACAAATAGTTAGGGTTGGCAAGAGAAAAGGGGAGAATCCATCCTCGCTTTTCAGGCCTTGCACTTGGCAAAGGTCACTTCTCTTCCCACCAGAGAAGCAAATCACTGGGAGCTACCCGATTCAGGATCTCCACAAGTAAAACCTAAAAGACAGCACAGTACAGAGACCAAGGACCCATGAAAAAGATGCTGTAGAGGGCCCTTCCAATGACACTGCTTCCAGAATATGCTTTGCCTTAGGGTGGATTGAAGCCACACCAAATGCACCTCCAGCCATATGCCCCAACAAAACTCCAGTCACAGTCTGCCTAACTTTTCCAGGCTACTGCATGGCACTTTGTAATGGAAAGCTGTAAAACAAAAAAAAGTGGAGGGCAAGAAAGCCACTGAGGGCAACACCCACAGGGCAAGATGCTGACCAGGGTCTGCTCCATCCCCAGAAGTCAGAGATCTTGCTGTAAGCCCATACAAAAAGCAGCCCTGGAACCCAGGCGGCCTCTCAGCTCACCCCTGCAAGACAAAATGCACAGTGATACAAAGAGGCCAGGGCTCTTCCTATGGATTCAGATCTGCCCATTGGGTTTCGTTTGAAGAGGAAAAAACTGCCTTTGCACAACTTTCTGGAGCTGACGGAAGTGAAACAAGGGCAAGAGAGAGCAAATGCACTGCAAAAGGCAAGTCTCCAAGAAACACTAAAAAAAGAATTGCAACATTTGCCCTAATGTCCCTTAAAAGACAGTTCTTTTCATTTCCCAAGGCTTCTGCTGTTTCAACACGAGGGTGCTGGAAAAGATTAAAAGGGCAGACGCGCTGCTTTCCTTTCAGAAAGCATTATTTTGACATTGAGCAGCCAGCTTTGCACAAGGGAAGTGTGTGCTCACACTTCGTTACTGAAGATTTCTTGGTCAGCTTAGGCCAGATCTCCCTGTTACAGCAATTATTTGCCAGAAAGAAGCAGTGTTTGGGTGTGCTAACCCGACAAGGCCCTGCACAACAGAGGCACTCGCGGCTCTTCTCGCCTCAGAGGGGGTACAACTGCAGAGCCAAAGCCAGAAAGACACAGAGCAACGCTGCAGGTCAAGGGAGGCAAGAGAGGAAATCCAGGCATCTCTGCAGCTGGCTGGGGCTCCGGGACACTGCCTCGATGAGGACAAAGCCACAGGAGACCAGAACTGCAGAGCCCCGTGGCACTGCGTCAGGCCTGTGACACACAAGGTGACAGTCCCTGGGGCACTACTCCCGCTTTGCAGGACAGCATTCACTCCCCACTGAGCTACCTTGATGGGTCAGGAAACTTTGGGATGCCAATTAACGTGTGGGAAAGTCCTCCCCCTCTTCTCTGTGCCAACACATGCATGTGGAGGGAGACTTTGTTTTGGCCGTCCTCTCACTCTGCCAGTCTTAGAGAACAGAAATGACACGAGACTTGTGTTCCATGTTCTGCACCTTCGCCGGGTCAGCCAGCTCCCATTAAAGCAGTTACTGCGCTGCTAACGACTCCAAGTTCGGAGTGCTTCGCCAGAGGAGCTGACGGTGCTTCGCTAGGACACCTATGGGGGCAGGCGGGGAGGGATTTGTAACTCAGCTGCATGAAATGGGAAAGTACTCGCAGCCAACGTCACTGATTTAATTTTTGTCCTCTCTCTTTCATACACCCATACTTATTCAACCAGGAAAATAAAATTATTGCTCAGCTACCTTCCCCTTCTAGTAGCATCCACTGTCCTGCTGGCTTTGGCCATTTCCAAGGCTCTTGGCCTGTAGCACAGAATTAACCCTTCTGGGAGAAATATCATTCTTTTTCACAGCCTAATTAGTCCCTTCACCAGCACACCTTCCATCTTCCTCAGTGCTTTGGAGTTGACACACAGAAGAGTCTACATACAGAAAAGTTATTTTACCTTCCCCCCCCNCCTTTTCCATCCCGACCCTGTCAGGTTATCCAAGCAATCCCAACCGTTGTAAGCTTCATGCCAAATCTCGGTTGATCCATTCCCCCTGGAGATGCGTGTACAGAGAAGGACTAATCACACAAACAAGGCAAGCAAGATGCATCTCAGTGACTTCGGAGAATTTCCTCACATAAGCAAGGGTTACTCACAAAACAAAAGGATGGCCTGAAGCTCCACTGAACATTTACACAGTCCTTCTTCCGTATTTATGTGCGTGCACAAACCAGCCCAGCCTCACTCACTTACACAAGCTGGGGACACCTCAGTGTAACGTTCAGGGACATCTACACTTCAGACAAGTACATACGGACCTATGCAACACTGCATGTTCTCCGAGTCCGTAACAAACATTGGATGTAAGCTCCTTAGATGTGTCTACAAGCTCTGAAGTCGACTGATGGCACATCAGGGCTCACGACTTTCTGCACTGTGTGCACATAAGCACTCCCATGACACGTCACTAGTGAAGTAACCAAAGCAAATGCCTCCTAGCCCCGTGCCAAGCTGAAGATCCATCAAGAAGTCCTCAAAGCAAGGGGGAGAGCAGGTGCCTGAGGGACAGCACACAGCAAAGGGATATTGTGGCAGCAAGACCCTGCCACAGATAGTGAGGGGCTCCCACCCAAGACTTGGACTTGTTGGGATTAAGTGGATATGGGCTCCACAGCTGTAAATATCAGGACCTCCTCAGTGCTTTCCCAAACAACATCTGGGCTGAGCCATCGCCCAGTACTATTTGAAGTTATGCTTTCTGGTCTGACTGACAGAAATTGGGACTTTCAGGGTCACACACCCAGGAATTGTGTCAGAGAGAGGCCCAGCAGGGAAAAGGAAAGCGTCATTTGTGGACAGCTTCATTGATCACTATGGACTTTCTCCCCCATAATCACTATTTTTCATCCCCATCCACTCCCACAGCATAACGTGACACAGGGACCACTCTTCAGCTGGCAAAGCATCGCTCAGCCATCTCCTCTTCCTCCAAAAGATAGCACTCAGAAAGCTTTTCCCTTTAAGCAGCCTCAAAGTTGGCTCTCGCCACTGCTGGCACGAATGAAAGGGATTTCAGTTCCCCCTCCTCCTAAAACCCTTCTCTTTCTGTTGCAAAGAAAAGGCAGAGGATGACCAAGGGAAGAGAAAAGCAACTCTCCCGGCCGCCTCTCCCCTCCCTCCCATCATTCTGCACGGATGCACCGGCGGGCTGGGAGGGCGCGGGGCCATTGTAGCCCCCATGCAGCCTCCCGGAGAGCCACGCGCGAGCCCACGAGGGGAGCCCCAGAGCAGGTGCAGGTCTGGGAGGGCAAGGCTGGGAGCACAGTGCTCCTGGAGGCGAGGCATGGGCGTATTTCCCCATAACCCAGCCAGCCTTCCCCAGGCGAAGCGGCTCGGCATCCTAAGGAACCCAGACTGGGGAAGGGGGGCAAAGTGATCTCCAGCACTGCAGCCCCCAGACCCATTCTGCATCCTTTAAATACACTGGGAGGGGTAGAAAAATCGCTTCGAGTCTTTCCTGCTTTCTCCCACTCCCTGCCCGGTGCATACACACACACATACACACACCCAGCCCTGTGCATAAAGGATCTCTGTCCTGCTCAGCTCAGCCATGCAATGTCTGCAAGAGGCAAGAGTTACCTTATTCCCACAGCCTGAACCGCCTTCTCTCTTCATCGTGGCTGGGAAGCTGCTCCCATTCATGCTTTAATCCCTGGGAACAGAGGCACGATTCAAAGCAGCTGTTCACCCACTGGAGTGGGCTCCCCCCAGCAACCTCCTCCTCCTTCTCTCCTCCCTTTTTCCTCGTTTGTTGGGTCCGGATTTTTTTTTTTTTTTTATGTATTCTTTCTTAATCCAGGCAGCAACCAAGACGCTCCTTCATCGCATTTCTTCCTCCCCGTTTAACTCTCAAAGAAATAGCAGGGAGAGCTCCTTCCTCCTCCACTGCCTCTGTGGACCTCCAGTTCCCCAGCTCTGCCTTTCTGCAGCGTGGCGTTAAGGGAAAGAAAGAGAGTGAAAGGGAGAGGGAGGGAGGGCGAGCGGGAGGGAGGGCGCGTGCAAACAGGGAGGAGGAGGAGGAGGCGGCCAACGGGGTGCAGGAGGAAGGAGCCAGAGCGTGGCTGACTGCTTTGTATCCAGAGCAGTGCCGACAGCCCCCTCTCCCCCCCCCAGAGGAGGACCTGCGCTGCTAATGGTCTGTACCAATTTATTCCACTTAGGCAGGGGCACTTCTCCCTGCGACAGGAGGAAAAGCCAGGGAAGGCTCCGAGATGGCCCCTTAAGGAATTGGTTCCTGCTCTCCTCACTCCACGGCATCACCCACCGAGTTTGCAGCCACAGGCAAGGGGAGATGCTCGCCCAACTCAGCAGGCGAAAGGGAAGCATGAGGCTAGGAAGGGCTGGGTGTGAGGGCTGGGTCCTGCTGGTGAGGAGGCTCAGCACCTCTCCGAGAAAGTGGTGACCTTATGCGAGATGCAGAGCAAGGTTCACCTCCAGCCTCTCAGGAAGGCTGAGCTCTGCTCTGCTTTACGCAGCACCCTCCACGCCTCGTAGCACATGCCTCCACGCCTGGACTGAGTCCACTAGGGATCTGCAACCAGTGGGTAATGGTTGTGAGATCTCCTGCAGCCCCCTTCTGCCTAGCACCACGTCCCCATGGCCGCACTCAGCCATCCCCACCCAAGCAGCAAGGCAGCTCCACATCTGCCCCAGCAGCTGACTACGTGCCCCAGCACCGGGCAAGGACAGCAGGAACATGCTTTCCCAGGGGGAAGGAGGCTCCGGACTTGATTAGGGCTGCCCCTAATCTGGGGACAAATGCACCAAGCTCAGTGGGAAGACAGGACACTTCTGTGACCTCTATAAAGCAGTGGGACCTTAGGAATACTCCCTTCCTCCGTATGGGCCACGTGGGGGAGGCAGGGCTTGAAGGGGTTGGGGAGCAGAGTAGAGATCTTATCTCTCGATACTGCTCTTTAATAGTTAACCCGGGGAGGGCTGACTCATGCTCAGCAGCAGATTTCTCTGAGATGGCTGAACACCACAGTACATATGTCTCAGAATGCCACACTCGCAGCTAGACAGCTTATCATGAGCCAAAAACCAGCCCCGAGGCTGGGGGCGAGTGACCTTTCACCTGTCCTGCCGCTGCTGCCCTCTCGCCTGCTTCCAACCAGATCACCCCTCTCCACACACCACCGCTTCCCGGCTACACGTCCCATAGTGGACACGCACAGACCCACAGCTGCAGCTACTCCCCTGCTGCCCCCTCTCCTCCAGACCTGGTAAGGTTACAGTGCCATGGTAACATGTAGGTACGGAGAGATTTACTTGTGCTTTACCAAAAAAGGAACAAAGGGAAAAAACCTTCCAGTTGCTGCAAAAAGCATCGGTGCTTAGAGAGCTGAGTTCCATGTTGGGGAGCAATCTCAGTGATTTTCGCCAGCGGTTCCCACCGTTTTCACCAGGCTTTTAATTTTGAAGCTATAGCACTCAGACCCCAGTTGGAGCTTGTGCATCTCAAGGGGTACCAGGGAGCGGAGATGTCTGCCGTGTAGTTTCAAAGTCAAATCATCACCCACATCATCAGCCACAGATTAGCAAGCATCAGGACACACTGACGAATCCCACCTGCACCGCAGGGCCAGCAGCAGCCATCCTCTTTCCCCCTGAAGTGAGGCAAGCTGGAGGACTCCGTGCGTGGCCCCAGGCCGCTGCCCCAGGTGGAAGTGAGCTTTGCTGAGACCAGCGAGGCCTGCACCAGAAAGCCAGGGAGATGCCGGCTCCAGGCCAGTGCTGAAGTGCTGTCCATGGAGGGAGATCTTAAAAGGAAGGTGCTTTGCAACAGCCTCTCCCCTCACGCTGCTCTGTGGGTGAATACGGAACAACTCTGGGACTGCCGATCCAGAATCCTTCACCACAGAGAGCTCTCTCTAAAGAGACCCCATAGAGGACCAGAGCCGGGCTGGCTTCTGCTCAGCCACTTCCTCTGCAAAATGAGCCAGTTCTTGAAATCAAGGAGAACGTGGTCTTTTTCTGTCCTTGGGCTCATTTTCTGCAAGGTGCCTAGGGAGAGATCAGCTCCAAAGACTATTTGCCTGGGAATTTTGTGCCGATTCAGCTAGTACTAAGGGTTTCACTGAGCTCTATGTCTATTAAAAATGCATAATGTCCACTTAGACCAAAAGGGTGGATTCAGACCCAGCACTTTTCCAGCATGTCCCAGGCTACCTGCTGCTACGGCACTCAGGAGATGGATAGGAAGGAACTGTCCCTCAAGGCCTGTATCAAGAGACAAGAAGGGGCATTGTCATTGACTACTTCAGAGCTGGGTGAGAGAGGGCAAAACAAGGGAGAAGAGACATAAAAACGCTCCTGCCACAAAACCTAAACACATAAAGACTCAGGGAGGAGGGAAACGAGATGTGTTACACCCGAGATTTATAAGAATTATGGGGGAGCAGTAAGATTCCAGGTTCAGCCCTGCATCAGTGTCTCCAAAGACTCACAAAGGCGAAAGGCACTGGGAGAAGTGGCAGAGAGGCTCGGGAGGGACGCAGACACATAGAGACATTGCTACGTCCCTCCCCTGCCCCCAGACTGCAGATTACAGCCTGACGCACTCACAGCTCCTTTTTGTGATCAGAGCAGCAGAACAATGGTGCAGAGAGGCTGCTCTGACATTTTCCAAGGTTGTCCCTTTGAACTTTAGCATATCGACTTGTTTGCGTGCTGGGTATGGAGCGCACCACATTCACCGGAGCCAAATCCCAGGCAAGGGCAAGCCCGCCAGCAGGAGAGGGCTGCGAGGAGAGGCTCAGGGAATGCTCCCAGAGGATCTCGGGGTAAAGGGGGAAGGGTGTTGCTCGCCTGGAATCCAGCGTGCTTCAGAGGATGTGAATCTAAACATGCAGCACTGCTGTTGACAGCAGCGTATATAAACAGAGCAGTGTTTTCCCGCTCCCTCCCCCTTCTTATTATAGCACAAAATACCCCGAGTGAAATACATACACACAACAATCCACTACAAAAGCAAAACAAAGCCCCAAGTGTGCGCGCGCACGCACATATATTCTTCTGGAGAACGCAGCGTACATTCAATACCTTAAATGTCATTTTTTAAATATTAATGCTGTGCTTCCGGCTAGGTTTATGTAAGGTTTATTACCACAGGATTGGAGGCACAACAAAACCCAAACTGGGCGCTCGCAGCCTGACAGCAGAGCTCCGCCTGCCCAAGCCGTCCAGAGGCCGACCTCCCTCGCGCCGCCCCATCTCTCCCTGCGGACCCCCAAGCCCCCGGCCGCGGAGCTGGGGCTGTTTTCCTGGCAGGGGGCAGAGCTGCGGCTCCCTTCCCCTCGTCCCCGTGCTCACGGCTCGCCATCTGGCACCGTCAGGAGCATCTCTGCTTGGAAGCGCGCTGCGGCCAGGTGCAGACACGAGCGGATGCCTCTCTCCGGCTACACAATAACCTCATTAGCCGAGGCAGCGCAGGGCAAAGGGAAGAGCGTGAGGGCAAGCGCTCAGCAAACAGCAGGGTATGGTCCAGCTGCATGCACAAGCACGGCGCTGGGCAGCAGCAACGCAGCAGCCGGAGCAACACAAGGGCTGGGGTGGTCCATGCTCCCCCTGTGCCCTGGCTGGCAGCCTCCCCTGTGACCCCAGGCACAGCCCCACTCGCCCCGGTCGTGTTCTCAGGCAGCCTGAACACAAGAACTACCTCAGGCTTTCTGGGATTTTCCTCAGGCCCTAGTCTGGGCTCCAGATTATTATCCAGTGGTGACAGATTTGAGAAATGACCATGTACAGGTGAGGAGAGAGATGGGCCAGCCCTGTCCATAGACACTAGGAAGGGAGGACCTCATTTGAAAGTCCCACTCGAGGTGTTTTGTCACGCAGATTGGAGGGACCCTAGGCTCTGGGAGGAGAAAAGTCCCAAAGTTTGGCCTCTTTGCCAACCCGAGACAATTTCCCTTCTTCCCACAGGAGGGCCGAACAGTAGCTGCTCATAACCACAAAGCCAACTTACCCCTCGTGTTAACTCTCCGTGCAGTAAAATCCTTCAACCTATTTATGCTGCTCCCTTTAAGAACCACTGTCCATCCCATTCACCCTTTGGAACAGATCCTTGCTCTTACTGGTGCATACTGGCCAAAAAGATCCTCCAGCACGAGCCTGCTAACCCCGTTATTCTCCAGGGGCCAAACAGGCCAACAGGTTTTCAAGCAGAGGATAAGCTCCTTACGGAGCGGAGCCACACGCTCTGCTGTTTGCAGACCGTTTCCAGCACTCGCTGCTACTGCCCACGTTTCAGCTGCGCTACCGAGAGCGATTTCAGCCTTTAGCGTATTGGGGTTCAGTGGGGGGAAACTGGCAGATAATTCTGTGACAAATCTACTCTGAAGCCAAGATTTCCTTTTCTTCTAGTGAGTGCACCTCAAGCAACAATAAAAGCCATCATCCCACCCTCAGTCTCCCTGTTTTTCACCCCAAAAGCCTATCGCACAGACTTGACCGCCACAAGCTGCCGGAGATGCTTCCTGACCACCCAGCCCGACGCCTGCGGGTAGGCAGCAGCAGCGAGGCACAGGCTGACCCCCCAGCGCTCCCACCCGAGCGGTGCCCTTGGACAGACGTGGGTCAGACACCCGTAACAGGCTTCGGAAGATGGGCAGCAGCACCAACCCACCTGCTGCAACGAATAGCCAAAAGGGCTGCTGGAAAAAACACTGCCTGAGCACAAGAGGGCCTCAGACACCCTATGGCCCATCTCTGCCTTTACGCTAAGGCAGGGAGATGCTCTCTTCCCTGGCAGCACCACCTCTGTACACACATGGAGGGCATTTGCACATCCCGACGTGTTGATCCAGCCTGCCCTCAGGACGCCTCACAGATGCACGAAAAACACAATTAGGAGCGGGTCAGAGCCAGCGTGGGGGAGACAGAGAGAAAAGCCGTACTGATGTATCAGCAGGTGGTGCTCTCCCCTTCAAATCGTCAAGTTAAGCCCTCGCCTGGCATTTTACCACTGGGATTTCCTCCAGTAAAGAAACCTCAGCCTAAGGTACGACCCCTCTTCTCCGCACTGCTGAGAGACAGAGCTGCATCCGTCCGGAGCCCCGGAAAGCAGAGCCATGCACTGCACGGGGCTCCTCGGGGGCAGTGGTGCTTCTTTACAGCTTGGAAGAAACTCTTCATGAGCTAAAGACCCATCGTAGGGAAACCTAACTCTGGGGAGCATCAAAGAGGAAATGGTTTAGCACATCGCTGGGAGTTGGCAGGAGTGATTCAATAACCCCTGGACTCCTTGTCCAGCTACAGCCTTCCTCTGATCGTTAGCTTGGCCAGAACCCAAGGTAGAGATTGTTCAGAGACCTGTGCCTCCCAGGCAGTGCTAAATCACATACATCCAAACCGTCCTCTGAGGGATTTTAACTCATTGGGAAGCATCCTCTTAGCAAACAAACACAAACCATGATCCAGCTCTCTCCACATTGCTCTGGCAATGATCTCCGCTTCCAAAGCCTCCAACCCACCCTCCACGCATCGATCACACTGGTCAGAAACTCTCGTCTCTGCTCTGGATACCACAGCTTGAGACTAGAAGAGAAAGCCAGAAAATGAGCACACCGACGGACTTCTTGCTCTTGGCGAGTTGCGAGACAACCCCAAGGGGGGACTTCCAGATGCCGCAAGTCACAGGCCCTTCTTGTTGGGGCTCAGGAGCCTTCAAAGCAAGTCCAAGCAAATGGCCTGCTTTTCTCTCTGCCTTAATACTTAAACTGTGCTGTTGAAACATGCCTTTCTGCCCCATTTCCTGCTCTGTTGTCCCCACATTTTCTACCGTGGATTTGCCAGGCAGGTTAGGATCTTATTAAGAGAAAACTTCCTTCAGGAGCAGCTTGTGACACTCTGGGATTGCAACACAATGAACTGATAAAGCAAGACATAGAAGCACATAAATAATCATAGTATCTCACATGTCCCAAGATCACACAAGCAATTTCGACTTTTTTTGTGTCCTGTTTATAAATATTCATTTCAGAGCTGTTTTAAACCAACAGAGCCTGCTACAGAATTGCTGCAAAGGCTCGAGCAGCCTGCTGTTCCCATGCAGCGTGCACACAACCTACAGCTATTTGCAGTCCCTCCTCATCCTGCCCATATGAGCACGGCCCTGCTGCCTGCTCCCCACAAATATGCACAAACCACGAGCGCACAGCACGAGAGAACAAGCAGCAAATATCGCCGCATCTCACACCCCTCCCGTGGCAGCCACGTCCCTGCCATACGGCCATTCCTTCCATTAACCTCCATCTCAAAACAGTTACGTGACAACGCTGGAATCACGTCACCTGGTCTGGGTTCACTCAGCTGCTACTAAGCAAAACCACTTGGATCTATAAAAAAACTGTTGTGTTCATTTCTGGAAAAGAAAAATTAATATGCAAACAGTGATAAATCCTCTGATGTGCACATTTATGTTTTTATCATGTAGTTAATCAAGAAAGAGTAGGTTCAGTTTAGATACAGCTCCACACTTTGCCTCTATAATCCGAATCCCAGAAGGGCCTTATAAAACCATAATCTGCAATGCAAAATTGCAAAGCATATGGGAGTGTCTATAGATTTTCCAAATCACCTGTGCCCTAATTTAATATGAATAACAATTAGTTTACTCTTATCAGTTAATTGTGCCCCTTGTGGATTCAGCAACACTGCATCTCGTCACCAAACGCCTTTGTCTGAGCAAACTTTAATTACACTTCCTCGCTCAGCCCAGCCCTGCTCGCAGCTTTGGCAACAAAGGCGAAATTGCTGTTAAACAAAAAACCCACCACCACAACAACACGAGAGCGAAGCACGCTGCTTTCTGATGGAATCGGAGAGCTACACAAAAGCAGCTTGGGTTAATAGTGGGGAGTGTTACTGCAGTCCCTTCAACTCAGCCAGAGCAGCCGACAGCCCCGCAGCATCCCGGATGAGCAGCACGAGGAGTTCCTCCAGCCCCAGGTAGCACTGACAGCCCTCCATCCGTGTCTCTGCTCCAGCTGCTCCGACAGGGAGGAGATGCCTCCCAGCCCCGGGCACCAGCAGTAGAAGATTGGAGAAGGCTTTCGTTTCCCCTCCGATGCTGCGATTAGCAGAGGGTTGGGAGCCAAGGCACCGGTCCTATTTCCAGCTCAGCCGCTGTCTCCAAATGATCCTGTGCAAGTCACTGAACTCTGAGCCTGCTTCCTCACCCATTTAAACAGGAACAACATTGTCATTGATAAAGCTGGTGGGATATGAATACACATTCACTCAATGCTTTGACATCAATCCTGCAATTAAAATACTGTTAATGCAACAGTAAGCACTGCAACTTTATCTACTGGCATGGGATATGCATTTTTCCTTTCAAGGCCCAGAAGTCCCCTTGTGAATCATACAAAAAAACAGATTGAGGATGACTGTGTTTCTACTTCCATTTCAAACACGGCAGGGTTTTGCACACACACAGACCTTAAATCTCAGTTACACGATTCCCTTGGCAGCAAAACGTTGCCTTTGCGTAGCAAAGGATGCAGGCTCCAAACCCTTTGGCAGAGACGAAGGAACAAGCCTGCAGCACGGCAGATAAAGCCTCTGGTATTAGGACTGCTCCCAGCCCGCTAGGTTCAGCCCAGGAATGCAGAGCTCACCCTGATCAAGCCAGGGAATCCATCACCTGCCGCTTCAAATATGCTCATCTCTCTGCTGCACGACCTCCGCTCCTCTCCAAATGGCATTTCTCCACCCTTTCACAGGAATAAGTTGCCGTGCATACTTAATTGCTTTTATTACTCCTGTAGTTGTTATCACGACCTTTCCACGCACTGTTTTGGTGTGCCTCTCACCAGGTCATTACTTCCGAACCAGAGGCTCCAGTGGAACAGAAACATTAATCTCCTGCAGACAGTAGAAGCAAAGCTCGTGGTGTTTGACCTCTCCTGGTAAACAATGGCACAACAAACTAGGCCAGGCTGAGCTCTGTCTGGCATCCTGGCAGTGCCATGAAAGACCTCTGACTTTTCTCAGTGGATCCTTGTGCCTCTCTCTTCAATCACCTCATTAGCTTAGCAAGCAGTGAAGAAAAAGCAACTACAATTACAAACCTTAAATAAGGCCAAGCGTCAGTCACTCGAGTAACTGGAACAATGTGAGCGGGGAGTCCAAGCTGCAGTGGCCGGGATAATCCAAGTGACATTAGCTATTTGGACAGCAGAGCCAGTCACTGCCCAAACTAATTCCCAGCTACAGAGAGAAATCAGGCTTTGATTCCCCATAGAGGCTCAAGCAGCAACACCTTTGCAGTAGTGATTTCTGCTCTAAGCTATCCCACACAGCACTCTGCCAAATACACACGGCATCAGTTGGGACGAGCTGGCAGGCGACAACAGGGCTCGTCCCCGACCATCTAATACTTCTCTGAACAAAGCTCGTGGCTCAAGCAGGACACTTTGGCTGAAGGACGAAGCAAGAAAGATAAACCAAATAAAAGCTTATTCTGCAGACCTGCCAGGTTTGGCAGTGTTCATGCAGGTCTGACAGCTTCACCCTGTAAATGAATTGTTTCTTGTGAAAGCCCAGGAGAGATCTCATCCGTCTCAGATACTGCAAATCCATGTATGGTACAGAAATGAACTGGCCTTTCCAAGGGAATGTATTTTATTGAGTGCAGTTTAAATGACTGCCATCAAAAAGCCTTTTCATAAACAGAAATCTAACATTTGCTCGTTATTCGGTCTCCTTCCCCCTTTCCTCCCTCGTCTCCCAGCTTCTTGTTCCCACCTAGAAAGAGAGAGACAAACCTAAAGCAGACCAGCTAAAAGCGAGCTAAAGTCTTGCTCTTCCTGTGAGCAGACTGGACTCCAGGTGAGAGGCTGCCCAAGTCTTTGCAGGAAGAAAACAGCTCAAGCCCTGATTAAAACCTAGAGTGCTTGCGGGCACTTGCAGACAGAGCAATCTTATTCTCAGCATACACCGACCGCATCTGTACAGCCTGGAGAAGGCTCAGCATTTGGACTCAAGTGCAGGCAAGCAAACGCGCACTGCACCTGCAGGAACAGGGATCCAGGCTTTACGTGCGGGGCTGTCCCCAGCGTGCAGGGCGCTCACGTCCGCAGTGCCTGGGGATGCGCGGGCTGTGTGCGGCATTCACATCCAGGAGCAGCCTGTGCCAAGGAGCTGAGCCCATCGTTTCAAAGGAACGCACTACCATAAAAACAAACATCTCACTTCTAAATAACCACTTTGTTCCTGAATCTCAGAGCCCTTCTGCGCAGCTGCTGCAACGCTTCTCTCACACAGGCGTGATGGCAGAGGCTGGAACGGGGTCCAGACTCTTCCTTGGGCCACAGGCCTCTGCTCGCACAGGGCATTTTCAAACTGGCCCCAAGCGTCCACAGAACAAAATAAACCTGGGTCTGCAAGTACCTTGTTTAACGCTGGGTTTGATGCTGACCCAGTTTCTGCTCCTATCTCTGTTCCAGGCAAGTGCAGCTGCTCAGTGCCAGCATAAGACAAGGAATGCAAACGGCAGGCTCGGAGGCCTGGCTGGTGACGACAGCCTGCACGCTGTAGCACCAAGCCACCCCGCTGTGTCTTTTGGTGCTTGCAGCAGTTCAGCAGCTCTGACTTCTTTGTGAAGTCTCCACAAGGAAGTATGCAACATAGCCCAAGGAGAGATCTGAACCAGGAATATTTGTTGTCCATTTTTTGTCAAAACAAAACAAAAGAAGAGCTAAACAAAACCCTAAGCTTCTCCTTTAGGATTTGGAGAAACTGCCTGTCATATGCTCACTGTTCATCTGAATCCTCTACTGGGCGCTGGAGAAGGTGACAGTTATGCAGAAAGAGGAAACCTTGAATGAAGAGACAGAAATGAAAAGAAACAAAGTCTGATAAACATTCAAAGGGAGGAGTAAAGTGTAACTGAACACATGAGCGGGACTGAACCAACTGGGCTGGCTGTAGGTTGTCTGAAATGCAGCTTTTTTTTTTTTTTTTTTTAAAAAAACAGGTATGCCACAGACAACTCCCAAAGCCCACTCACACCGAGACAATACAGCCCCTCCCCAGCCCCTCTACGCCCTCGCCTTCTCAACAGCCATTCAGCAGGACCAAAAAGCCCAGCCAATGCAGCCATACAAAATCCTGTAGGGTACCACATTGCCTACAAAGACATATCTTTGCTGTGCACATGAAGTTAGGATCTGGATACACACTGCGATTAACCACTACAAGGCATTGCAAGAGATATCCCCGTATTACAGACAGAAGCATGCAGGCATGGGAAGGTCATGCGAGCTGCCACAAATTAAGCAGGGAGTCTGAAAAAGCAATGACAGAAAGAACTCTGGCCAGAGCCCTGGCTGTTCACAGCACACTCCTTTCCTTGGTGTGGCTTTGGTGACAGATCCTAGTCCTGCAGGCTTTGACAGGACCTGTAATGGCAGTGAGAAAAGAGGTATTGTAGCTGAGATTTGATCTGCTGAAGCTTAAGTCGATTGCAGTTTCTCCTTGCACACCAAGAGGTACAGCATCACGCTGCCTGTTTATCACGCTATCAGTCCCATCACAAACATAAGGGTTCAATGTCCTCATAATTCATTTCCTCCTTGAAGGGAGATTCATAAAACCCTCTATGTGATGCACAGTCTGACTCCAAAGTATGCCCTGCTCTTTCCCTCACCAGCTCCTTTTTCAGACCGTAAGGATTCTGGGACACTGACTATCCTTACTCTTTGATCCCACCACCAATCTCAATCACATAACAAAACAGCAGATATTCCAAGCCCAGGTGACAAAGAATCATTCTTTGGCCATTTATTTAACAACATGCTCTGAAGAGCAGTTTCTCCCCACTGCTATCGATACTCCATTAAATGAACAGAAAGGACAGATTCTGGCAAAGTCTACAAACTCTGGCATCAAGGCTTCCTATACTCTGATTAATGTCAATCCCACATTGCCAGCTGCATCGATAGCAAAAGCACCACATCACAAGAACATTAAACCTCAGACAGAGTCCTTTCCTCCTCCTAATGCCTCTCTCCCATGAAATACTGCCTTTGAGATTTCATGTTTTCCTTAGAAGTGACAGAAGCCAGGATTTGATGTAATTAACAGCCTGGTAAGACACAGCAGTTTCATCGTGGTAGTAATTAAGTCAGTTTCTTGTCATGGGCTAACGAAAGAAAATGTTCAGCTGAGATAAATGATGGTAAAAACGGATCTTGATACAAGGGCCCACTTATGTGTCCTTCTTATGGTTACTAGTTGCTGCAGGACAAACTCAAGGATCCTTAGTTCTCCCAGGACTTACTATCCCACCTTCCAAGTTGACATTTCTTTCTAAAAGAAAGGGCTTCTAGACCTTGCCCTAAATACTGATCAATAAAGCAGTGAATTTCCCAAATCCAGTGCACAAACTGGAAGAAACTAGCTTCCAGGGACCAAAGGAGTTCCCCAGGTCATATTAGCATCACATCAGTTCAGGTAAATTAAAAATCTTCCTGATTAATTCTGATGCATGGGAACATTCTCCACCAGCAGCTGAGAAACACATAGACAAGACAGGAAAAACATTTTTCCCTTGCAATGAAAGGAACAAGCGTGGTGCTCCACTGGGAAACGGGCCTGCAAAGACAATCGTCTCTGATCTGCATGATGTACAGCGCCGTTCCCACCAGGGAAACAACTGCCATAAACACACTAGGATTAACAGAAGAGGGATTCTGCCTGCAGCCACTCCTGGGGAAGCAGCTCTTCAGCCTGTCCTTCCTGGGACCGAGCTCTGGACCTACCCACAAAGCTGCACGCACAAGCCAGATGGGACCACGTTGCTCATGGCGCTGCCCAAACCTTCGCTCACCCTGACACCACGGCCTCAGGTGGGGAGCACGATGGATTCCCGCAGGTACCAGCTGATGGAGGGAGCAGCCGCTGCTGTCAGAAGCCATCAGGCTGAGGAGCTGTCACCTGCGCCCAGCTCCATCCTGCCTGCCGCGTTCCGGCTCCGAACAAACACTCTTAACTTTCCCTCTCAAGGGCGTGTCTACCCTCGGGCGATACCGACAGGTTTCATATTCTAAATGGTATGATTATTATTTTATAGTAAGCTGGCTGGATGCAGAGCGTTAAGTGGGTCTGCTCTTAGGCAACATACTCATTTGAAGGACTCCACAGAAAATCAGGGAGGGAAAGAAAAGATTTTGAAGCATCCAGAGGCTTGGGAGAGAAGATGCTGCTTCTCTCGTCTCCTTCTCTCCCTTCTGGTACCTCACTCTGGGGAGACAGCATTCTGTGTTAGAATGGGGCCCATCCACACATCAAGTGTTTTGCAAAAAAATGAATTTCCTTGCCCAGACCTACTTCCGTGGAACAATGTCAGAAGTGTAAGCTTTAGATGTGCAATGTGCTCACGTTCCCAGAATGGGTTAGTAACAAAAGCCAAGGCTCCTGGTTACCAGGCGCTGCTCTAACCTGCTCTTCGGAGACTTGCACAGCTCTGGCCAAATAACACACGCACAGTTCAGTCCTGCAGCCCAAAAGCCCTACCATGCTCCAACTCCAGAACAAGAGGGGCAATCTCATCCCTCCCCCAGGCAACACATATAGAGGAGAGGCTGAGTTTTTGAGATAGCAAGTCCATACTTTGAGCAAGACACCTAATATATGAATAATGGAAAAGTCAGTAGCAAGTCCATGTGTAAGTTTGTACAGACATTTGCACTTAGAGCAGACTAAAATCCCTCTGCTTCACACTTCTCCGATTGAATTCAGCATCCAACCTCAGTACAATAACTCCAAAGGCAGAGAAACTTCCCATGCACCTGAAGTAAAGTATTAAGTGACTTTTGTAGATGATTTCTCTTTTAAATGTCTTTGAAAGACGGCTCCATTGTCCGGCATCTTTTAGCTCTCCCCTAGCTAAAATGCCACAGCCTTGCACACTATCTCAGCTCAGGCTGCATCTGAAGAAGCAGAAGTCAGTACAAAGGAAGTTTTTTCCCCTATTGCTTCCCCAACTCATCAGCTTACATGGAAAGAGGAAGGACCAAGCTCTATACTATATGTTCCTAATTGCCACCATTTGCCCCAAGGCAGTCCTCTCAGACTCCCTAACGGCCACTTGCTGTTTCATGTGGATCTCTTCTCTGTCCGCTGACCTCCAGTTCAGGGCATCTCTGTTTACAGGACCTGGGTTGTACCCTGGTGTCAGAGCTGTCAGTCGCTTGCAGCAACTGACAGGCAGCCGCTTCGCTCGGCACAGTTGGGTGAACAGCCCCTTCCAGCACATTTTGTTATTCACATGCTCCGCCTGCTAATTGCTTTCTGAAATGGGGAAGAAACAGATGATGAGCAGAATGCAGCTCCTGACAAATTCCCCAGCACTGTAAATACGACTCACCTTGCTGTAAACAAGGAAATGCTAAGTGGTGGTGCTGGTTTGTGCGTAAATTGGGAAAAAAAGAAAGAAGGAAAGAAACAAAGAAAAGAAAAATGAAAACATACAGTAAGCAAAAAAATCTCAAACTCCCGTGCCCCAGGATACCCTGCCTAGGGGTGAAAACCCCAGTCTGTTTTGGTGTTTCATTCTGAAGACTGGTGTGATCCTATTGAGAGCACATGCTAATACCAGCACAACTGCAAGTCACTTTGCCAGCACTTATTAGTGCTCAGCAACCTCTTCGTCTTGCTGAAGATATCCAGAAACAAGTACTCACAGGCATGCTCTCTGTCCTCAGAGCTACTTCACCAAAGAACAAGAGCAAAGAAAGGTTTTAATAAATAAATAAATAAACAAACCAAGAAAACAACTTCATTTCATTTGGACTCCAGGCATCTCAGTATCACTTATATTAGGTGAGCAGAGGCCTCTGCATCTTACAGTGCACAACTCTGCCACAGACTAAGGATCCGCTGGCTCTTTGCAGGTATTATGCCTCTGCTACTTTAAGGGAAATATAATTTGCTCATAAAAATAATGAGATTTAAAATTAATAAGCTTGGGGCTTTCAACTTTCTGGACTGTGAATCTGTAGGCTACACTTCTAACACATTTTCAGATCCTACGCTATAGCCACAAGGCCTGGAAGCTTATTTAAAAACAAAAGCTCAAGATTCCCATGTTTCCAGGAAGAGAGGCTCTACAGAGAAACATCAAATACCATTAGATCCACAATCACATTGCAAAAATCGACAACACTAGTATATAAGCACACAGTATTACTACTTACTTCCAGATCTAAACTATTGTGCAGTGATATGGTTCAACAGCATGAGTCATTCCACCCCAGAGGCAATTGCATTTCAGTACTAGCTATAGAAGCAATACAAAAACCAGGTGCACACTCACAGCTGTCACTCTTTGGAGAGAGAAGGTGCTAGAAGCACTAAGATTATAGAGGGCTGCAAAAAAAAAAAAAAANGCAACAGCTAAGTAAATGCTTTCTACAGATACCTTGCAACTTCTTAAAGAAAGGCATGACTAGAAGAAAACTTCAGTGTGTAGAAAGTGAACTATGTTACTGTTTGGGGCACAAGGACATCAGCTGTGATAGAAGATATCAAAGTCAAGGAGATCAGGGAAAATGACCATGGAAATTTTAATTCACAGGATCCTTTTTCTGCAGACAGATGGTCATTTCAGCCTTTCTATTCTCTAATCCCTCATTCTGCAAAGCAAACATCCTAAATCCCAGATAATGTAGGTTTTACCATCTCATACATTTCCCACAGCATTAAGGTTGGCCCCAGCAATAGGATACATATGCTTAAACATCTGTATGCTCAAGTAATTTACAGCCACAAGAAGCTCCTACCTGGGTTCAGCGCAGAGGCGACCTCTGCGTCCTGGCCTCCAGCCCCAGAAGCCAGCACGGGCCCCTGCTAAAGCAGCCACCTTTTCCAGCAGGCATCACAGGGATTAAAGCCTGTTGATGTGGTATCAACCGCTCCCTGGGTTTGCTTTTCAGAGAGATCCTCCTTGCCAGAAATACACCCACATCTCAACACAATTCTGTTTTCTCCATCAGGCTAAATACCAGGAGAGAAAATAAATGTAGAGAAACAAGAAGGTTTTCAGTGTCATCCACCCACAACACTTGCCAGGGCAATGGGCTTTCTTGTTGAGGGAAGCTGTTTCTGGGAACAGCCTTTCTCTGGCACAGCCAACGTTCCTCAGCCATGTCTCTAAAGAGAGAGATCGAGCACATTTTACAAACTGCCATATTACCACCTCGAGGAAGAAGTATCGTAGCCAGCAGCACGGCAGGAGATTCGCACAGTAGCTGCCTGGGACTTCTGGGAGACAGTGAGACCTCAGATCTGTTTTGTTTTGTCCCTGTCATTTGCCTTAAAGAACCACCAAGCTGTCAAACTGCCCTTTTGGAAGCAACAGTAAGTACTCCAGAAATACTCCAGGTTGCAGGCAGCAAGCAGTTCGGTAAAACATGATATGAATGAGGTTTTACATGACCTACTTCTCCTCCTAACTCTGGAGGTACACAAACTGTGGAGAGGTATCAGACAAAGAGGGGGCTGAAGAAGGCTTAGAGTTCAGAAATCATCAGTTTCTCAGCTTCCTTGTTTGTTCGCTCCAATGATTCACAGGGAGCAGTAAGCACCTCATAGCCTCACAGAGTGCTCACAATTAAACAGACATTGAAATGAATTTCATGAAATATGCATAGTGTTTGCTTCCTAAAAAGCTGTTTAGATCAGACCATGGAAAGATCAGAAACTAACAATTACACCAGCAGTCACTCCCCACTTACCCTCTAATGAGCCCTGGATGGATGTGGACCAAAGGAAGAGTCTGCAAGAGCTCTAAAAGAGGTAGAAGCCCCAGATGTAGATCACCATATTGACAAATAACAATCCACTGCTCTTTGAACCAGCTGAAGATCCAGTCTGTCTCCCCCATAGGGAAAGTCTCAAGGAATGCATCACTGCAGCTGCGAAGCCACAGCTTCACTATTAATACCAGTCACATCAGCAAAGTCCCAAACAGGACTTCAAGACGACGTTGCACTGTAGCACTCCTTACAGGCTCCAGAGGCAGAGCAAGTCTTTGGGGAACACGGGAGCTGCAGAGAAGCCCATGGGTGGTTAACAAGGCCACTGCAGCCCCATTTCAAGGGCAGAGCTCACTGCCCCCATGTCAGAGGCACTGCAGCCCCAAACCCAGCATTAGATTCTCTTCCCCCATCGTAGCAGGCGGGTTGAGAGCTTTCCCTTTCCCCTCCTCCCACATCATCTAGGGCAGGGCAGGAGGTTTCCATCCCCTAACCAGGAGGACTCACCCCTCATCACTCACCAAAGCTTCAGTGCTACAAACCCACAGCCTCTGCCCATGGCAGGATTTGCTGCACTAAAACCTACAGCACAGACCTGGGCATATCCTCACTGACGTTCAAGTGTAGCACATCGCATCTTGGGATTTTTGTTTCTGACAGGCTCTCTCATCTCGCATGGTTAATAGCTCACTGTTTGCATTCATGCACGAGGAGTAAATTCTTCATTATTGGAGAGATCTGACATGTACAAACAATTGAAGTAAATTGATTGTATTTTCCAAATCATCACACAGACTAATTCTATCTGCAAGGCGCACTAATTTGCACCAGAATTACCTCCTAAATTAGGAATTAGAGCTTTTGACA
This sequence comes from Anseranas semipalmata, assembly GCA_013399115.1. Lineage (NCBI taxonomy): Eukaryota > Metazoa > Chordata > Aves > Anseriformes > Anseranatidae > Anseranas > Anseranas semipalmata. The sequence continues at coordinate 325,308 of VXAA01001109.1, forward strand.
GAGAAGAGCAATGACTGTCCTTGTGTCACAAGGCTAGCAGGGGGAAGGGTGTTGATCCCTTCCCAACTTGCACTGCAGGAGAACTTTGGTCTGCCCTCAGAGTCTACTGAAACGTGGTGAAGGAGAGCCCCAGCCAAATGAGGTTCCAGCAGCTTTCAAGGAGGTATCTCATTGGTTTAGATGCACATTTAAAAAGAACTGAGTATTTAAGTGTAATTGTTTTATACTCAGAGCCTATCTTTTTTATTTTCCATGCAGGAAACTGGAACTGTCCTGGTCCCTTGAAAAGTAGACATACAAAGCCCTGCAATTTATTTATTGTTTTATTTATTTATTTTTGAATGACGATGAGCACTGCTGAAAATCAAATCTCAAAACATTCAGAAAGCGCATTTGTTCCTGCCGGAAGCAGACAAACAGGGTACACTGTGCTGTTCCAGACATGAGGTCATCCGCGCTAATCCCGGAGGGTATGCTGTACCAGCTCATTTAGATGTAAAAGAAACTAAATCATTAAGTTAACTTGAATCATGCACCCAAGAAGCATCTGTCTCCAGAAAGAGAAGGGATCAGAGTGTTCAGCACTTTCCAAAATGCCAGACACAAGGTGTGTTTCTCTGACATTGCCTTCTCTATCTGAAACACAGCAAAATTTATAATACTTCCAGTCCCCAGATGCTCCTTTCTCAGGGCAGAGGAAAGCAAATAATGTGATAGATGTTAGGTGTACTGCCTAAACAGTGAAAGGAATGCTCTATAAAGATATAAGCTAAATATATAAGTCTATTAAAACTCATTCTGTGAGCAGTGGAACCAGAGTACTCTGACTTTCCTGTGGAAATGGAGCTTGGTCTAGGCTCTGTTGTTCAGTGAGATAGGAGCTCACAAAGAAGCTTTTCCTGTTCTTGGGACATTTGCAATGTCTGCCACACAGATTCTGGTTTCTAATAAGGGTGACCTTAGAGGACAGCCCCCAGTAGTGGGATTAACAGAGGATTTTCTCTGGCCACCAATGTTTACGAAGCCTATAGAAATATAGGATTCTGCCAGTCCCTTTGGGTAATAAAAATAACACTGAGTACTGGTTGAGACTGACACACTCTGGAGAAATTTGTCTGAAATTTGCAAACGGTTCAAAAGCGATCAGAGGGCCAAAGACAGCAAGATCTCATAGGCCCTGTCTTGTTTGCAAACCCGATGAAAATCATCTCAGGGGAGTAAATATAATTATCACCACAGCCCAGAGAACGCTCACAACTTAAGCTGGACCTGACACAAAGAAACAGACAAATAATGGACAGGGAAGGCAACATCGCCTCTCTTAGATATGCAAAAATATCCAGCTACCCCCCAAGGGACTCACAAAACTGACTTCGTAAAGGCATGATTAAAGACAAAACACACACCAGGAGTTCTTTGCCTTTGCCTTTCAACTCCAGCAATTATAGAAACTTAACCTGAAGCACACTATCTGCAAACAGTTGAGCTACATAACTATCTATATTCCTAAGTTTGAACGGAAAGCTGAGATAGTCATATATACACGCAGTCCTAGAAACGGAAGATTTGTGGAGGAGAAATAAGATTCTTCATGACTTACATCTGATGAAAGGGTAAGACACCGATGGGGAGAAGTACCAGAGATATGAGGGCAGCAACAACACACAGCTGTTTAGGTCAGGAGAGGGCATGTTTATTCAGCAGCTATTTCCTTGGGTGCCCAAGTGTCCTTTCCCTCCTGCGCTCCTTGCCAGATGTGACTTTTCTGGAGGGTTCGCTTACAGCCAATTACGTGCTGTGGGTACACGGATGGTGTTCAGGGGACGTGCATAACGCTGCCCTGGCAGATGTTGCTGTGCTCATTACAGGCCCCTTGCACACACTGACTGCAACAGCACTGGCTGCTGGAAACCTCTTTTGGAGGTCTGTAAAGCTCCTCAGGACGAGATGATTATGGAGATTGAGTTGTTACAGTTGGATGATGACATGACAACAGCATGGTTGCTTCCTTCTCTGCTCGGTAACAGAAATTTCCTGGGATGAATAACAGACCCATGGAACTTACACCTGAGGTCACTCATACATCTGGTAAGTGTTACCTCTCTGGCCACATCAGCCTACAACATATAAACAAGCCAAAATCCCACACCAAACGCAACATACCAACTCACTATCCTACTCTAAGATGAGTCAAGAGAGTACTTTAAGAAAGGGAGTTCCACCTCTGAAAACAAAGGTTAAATCTGTGCTTGGTCCTATGCTACCCACAGTCAGTTTTCCAGAGTAAGCACAGATCAGCCTCACAGTTCTGTACAACAGCTACAGAATTACTTCTACACTCACAACTCCATGTAACAAAAGGCACTTATTTTTTTTCCCCCCCAGCATTTTATCTTTTTTCCTCTTTGGAGTGTGCATTCCCAGGATTTTTTCCCCATGCCTACAACCATGAAAACATGACACTCACCATGGGGATGAGGGGTGAGGGAGAGAAAGAAGTACACTGCAATTCTGAGAAAATAATGTGGTACCAGGAACAAGAGCTTTTAAGGAGAAAGCAAACTACACAGGTGATGCCAATGAGAACCAGGTGCTATGATTCACACAATTCAGCATGCTGGGCTCAAATGACAGAGATGTAGCTGGGAACACTGGAGTGATTTCAGGCAGCAGGAGCTGGGAGAGAAGCAGTATACGTTCCCCTAACATTTGTTCAAACGGTTTCATCCCCATCACTCAAAAGAGTGCACAAATGCATTATATTCAACCAAAAATATGTCCATAAGCAGTGCACTTGTATTAGTATAAAGGTAACTGATTAGGTGCTTTATGGGGTGAGCACGTTAGTGCCCTGGCTTTATTGCCTGTTAGCAGTTCGGCTCGGTTAGGATCCTGAATTCTTCTGATTATGCAGATACAATCTATCACATTGTTCCGGAAACTTGGTTAGAGCTGTGCTTGGAGAGACGGCTGCAGCTGCAGCAGGCTCAGAGAGACACACATCATTGCTCTCTTTTATGAGAAGGAAAATTGGCTGTTGCTGCTCCTGCAAAAAGCAGCTGTTATTTGTTGTTTTCAGGGTGGTTGTTGGTTTTGGGTTTCTTATTTTGAACTATTATGATGAGTTTGCCTCCTCTTCCCACTTAACCAAATTACACACTGTTTATGTTTCCAATCCTCTCATGGAGATGTACGAAGCTGGCACGCCTGCTTCAGGCCAAGCGGAGGTGACGCTCTCCTCCCTTTGCACACCTTTGGCAGGAAGGGCGAGCCTGCAGCTAAGATGGGGGGTCCTGGCCGCCCGCCTTAACCGCACCAACCACCTGCTGCGCAGCTTTCCCCCTCCGTGCAATAGCAAGAACAGCGACTTACCATGCCTGAATCAAAAGGACCCAACCTAACCTAGTGGCTCTTGCAGGACGAATGCCGTTGTGGCTTCATCGCCAGTTAAGTATCAGAGCTGGCACCCACTTCCATGGCTTGAGATCTGGGCCTCTGCAAGGCCCACGTCTCTCCAGGGCCCTTCACCAGCACCAAAGAGCTGGCACGACCCTAGCAATGGCAGTGGGGAGCGGCCCCCAGAGGGAGGCCCACCCCACACGTGTTTGTGGCGGATTTGTGGTGGATTTGACGCTCGATTGTTCTCCTTACCCTGGAGTACCGGGTACTTGCTACTGCAGCAATTTCGACACAGCAGAGGGAGAATGGGAAGAATTTACCAGTCCCCTAAATAGCGTTTGCCTAAGCACGATTTTCCACAAAGGTCAGGATGCATTTGGGCCAAAGAATCAAGTTACCTTTGTGAAGAGCTCCTACCATACCCTTCCATTAAACTGCAGCGTGTATGTGTGTGTAGACACAGCCTAGACCATCTCCATAGAAAACCCAAATGATTGGAGCCTAGCTCCTGCTTTCCAAAAAAGGGGGTGGGGGAAAACACAGATTTGCCTTACACTCTAAGACAGAAACACAGCCACAGTTTTCCCTCCCCGAAGGTCTTTTTTAATAAAACCACCTCATACATTTCATAAAAGGAACTCATTTTAAAATAGCAGTACTTTTGCATTAAAAATGTTTCCTCTTCATAAAACACCACTGCTACATTTTTAATATAATAGCAGTTCATACTCTCTAGAAATATGCCGGAGCTTATATTTAAAGGGATCTTAAAAATGTTTCCAAGACACAGTTGTTATTCAAAGGTAACAAAGGATGCTTTCCTTCTAAATTACAACCATTAGCCCCTTTTCAGTCAGGATTACACAAGTCATCTGTGTCCAACCCACAGAAGGTGGATGTGTGGAGTGCAAGCTACAGAAAGTTTGATTTCCTCTCCGGGTGTTCCCAGTTCAGCTGCTGGCATGCCCACCCAGATTACTGAAGGTAGTCACACCGATACTTTCACATCTCTTTATAACAGAGCAACACGTAGCTCTGAAATTCAAATTCCAGATCACACACACAAAAGGCTAGACAAGTGAAGAGTTTCAGGTCCTGATCCTGCAGTCAGCTTCCTGTGCCCAGATCCATGCACAAACTTTAATGGGGTATTATGCTGACAGGCACTGGCAAACCCATACACATTTGGCTGGAAATCATGGTCTATTCTTTTCTTTCCCAAGAAGCAGGACGTTTCATTAACTAAAAGCAAGTCATTAAGAAAAAAAAAAAAGAAATGGGAAATCCAAATATAATTTTATTCATTTTCAAATAGTGCTGCAATCACTCAGATGCACTGCAAAACACTGGCAGAAAATAAATGTTAAAATAAGAGACTTACCCTCTGCTGCCAGCTGGCTGCAAACCTTGTCTGCTGACAGCAATATCAGAAATCGGTTGTATCTTTGCACTTGCTGATGGTCAACCCACGTGTCCAAGACAATTCTAGCTATTGTCACAGAACTGCTGTTCCCTATGAGCCTTAGGCTTCTTAATATAACATTTCTCATTCACATATTTTGGTGCTTCAACTCCTCCAGCCGTCTAAGCACTAGCCCCTTTGCATTCACCTTGATTATATGTACTTTTTTCTTGTGAAACCGTCTTCCTCTGGAACTAAATCCTCTGTTATTGTCCCCAGCCCACACACCTCCACAGGCGTTCTTAGCTTTGACTCACATTTCTGCACAACCTGCACCAAACTTGAATCTCCTTTTCTGTTAATATCACTTTAGCCCTCCCCCAGCCTTCTAGCTCAGATTTTTCTTATGCATTTCCCTTCTAGATCCCATGCTGTCCCACATTCTTTCTTCCTTCAGTGCCTGGCTTTATTGGTGTTGGGAAGGTGTGGGGGGAATGCTTTGCTTGTATGGCACAGCTGCTGTACAGGATGAAAGGTGAGCTCCCCTTAAGGAAGTTAAGCTTCTAGGAATTTTGGCACACTCAGTACCTTTGTGACAAAACCCAAAAGAACAATAAAAACAAAAGTCTGTAGGCCTATGGTGTGAGCTATAAAGACACAGCCTCCTCAAACACAGTCTGCAAACTGGGCTGTGAAGCTAGTGAGAACGTGGTAGTGTCACTCACGAGATACTTCACATAGCCAGCAAGGCTGCCAGAATGGCTTTCCTTGTTGGCAGAGTCCAAAGAAGCACGAAAACGTTAATCAAAGTAAAAATAAATTAGGCTACTTTTAAATTAAAGCCCCACCATGTTGGACTCCTGTTCAGCTTTGGCAAAACACAGGCTTTAGGAACATCTTAGTTCATCCAAACCATGGAATATTTTTTCCAAAGCCACTGCAGAACTGTGTGCTTGAGGCCCAAAGTGTGGCTGATCTCTGTACAAAGAGCCTTTCCAAAAGGCAATGGAAGCATTGCCTGTTATTAGCAGAGCCAACTTGCTGCATATCTGTAGATGGAACTGTCATAAACACACTGTAGCAAGGTGAATTTAGCCAATTTGCACCTGTAATTGTAGCAAAACATAGCACAGGGAAAAAAAACACTGTCAGCAAACTGACACCTCTTCCCAACATTAATCCCCTTGCTGTGAAGTTCACTAACCTTGCTCACATCCCTCTTCCTCTTTGGGGAGTTTGCACAACTGCTGTTCAGCCTCATGGTTCACTTGCTGGGGAGTCTCTCTGCAAAAATTAGGAATCAACAGTCAGCTTTTCCCTCATCCTGCCAGGGATAAGAGGGCAGATATAGATCACTGTCACACAACTAAATGCTTCTTCCCAGATCTTTCCTTCTTTTCAGTTTTTAAAAGGAGCAGGGCAAAGCTGGATATTCTAATATTTATTTATTTTCCCCACAGCCATAACGTGAGGCATAATGAGGTGAAGTGATTTGCCTAAGGCAGCAGATCAAGTCAGCAGCAGAATGAAGCACGGAATGTGTATCCTTGACAGTCCGATGATAAGCCCACCTGGCTATGCCACGTCTTGCTCAAACTGCAGCACATTTATATCCCAGCATCATTAGTTTGCTGTTTTTACGCAGGCTGAATTTACACAGCAGTGAAAAGAAAGGAAAATAGGTAGAGAAAGGGACATAGCGTTTGCTACGTGGGGATTCTGTATTAACTAGGCAGGGATATGGCATTTATCAGATGCAGATAAGCATTCGAGGAATAGGGAAGAAGTATTCATTAGCTGGTGATATGTACTTCCATGCAGCAGATTTTTTTTCCTTCTGACCAGCAAATCACACCTTTTGCAGCAGGATTAGTTGATGCCTTTAATGATAATATAAGAAGATTATATTTTCCCTTTCTCTTCACAATTCAAAGCTCTTAAATACAGAGAACCAGCTTTCTTGAAATATCACTATGGAATTACCACTCTCCTCACATAAAAAGCTAGAGAGGCCATCAGAGTGGAGCAAGGGTATTTGCCTTAAACATATCCGCACAACAGCTCAGCAAGAGAAAACAGCAGCAGCAGATGAACCCTTCAGATCGCATCTCCGCTGAGGGCCTGTCAGTGCCCATATGTCCTGATCCAATGACAGCGCTCACGAGATTAGCAGATGCTCTTGGCTTTCTGGTGGAGACCTAAGTTACAACTCCATCCAAATACTGAGCAACACGGCCCTTCTGCACGCTTCGGGCCATCTGAGCTGCAGCCAAAGCGGAGGAAAATGGCCACTGGTCATGGGAACTGGCAAGCAGGGGAAAACTATTCCGCAGTGCTCTTGTGAAAGGGTTTGTAGCTTTAAGCACCGGTATCCAGGGGATGTTTATATTGGAAGATGCAAATGAAGGAACATTTCTCTAACACAGAAAACTCTAATTAGCAAACAGTCCATCCAGGCCCAGTTAACCATTTAGATTGACTGGCAGCACCGAGCAGGTCTTGGAAACTGAGCCGCAGCATTTTTTAATGGCAGGAGGCCTACCCTGTCACAGTTCAGACATAGCGGAGTTAAAAGTAAGGGTGAGGAAAAGAATGAGGAAAGAAGAAACCAAAGGTGCACACAGAATAAAAATGTATAACAAGAAAACATAAAAGTAAAAATAAAAAGCTTTCCATGAATTAAATGATTCAACTCAGTAACTCCAGTCCTGTTAAACATCTCCCAGGCTCTAATCCTGTTACTCAGTAACAGGAAAGCATTGCTTTTTGATTAGTTTGGGCATCCATGATTAGGGATTCCTAATCCATCCCCAATTTATCACTTACCTTGCCAGGGAAAGGCAGGGTGGCAGAAAGAGCGAGTGTTCTCTTTATGTAGGCATCTTTAATGGAAACCTTTCTTGAGCAACAAAGTGCTGATTCAAGAAAGCTTTCACTGAACTTCTGTCCTTAGGAAAAGCCTCAAACGCAAAGTGGTGGTGGGACTGTTTATAGCTCATGAAGCATCCAACCCTTGCCATCGCTCAGTAATAAGTACATCAAAAATACCAAGAAGACAGCTGCTTATGGGAAATTTAACAGAGAGAGAAAGACTATTTTTCTCTACATTTTGAACCTCCTTTTACAATCCGTTATAAGAGACATTATTCTCTATTAAAGTCTAGTGGGTGATTTACAGGTACAGAAAGGACCTAATCTCTACAGAACTACATTGGTTTTTGAGTTATTTCTAAAGAACCCTTTTCAGTTCTAAAGAATTCTTTTTGGTTTCATCCTTCTGAAATTCCAAAGGCCTCTCTCAGGACATCAGCATGGATTCCTAAGGCAGACAAACAGCATTTTTTAAAAAACAGTAGGACAGAAACAGAGCTGAGTACTGGCACAGTCACTGCAGTTGTTTCCCACTGAGCAACAGGGATGCTGTTTGCTACATTGCACACCAGCCCCTGAGCCTAGGAGAGGCCGATGGGCAGTACTGCTGCTTTTCTATCTCTAGAATTCAGAGAAATTCAGTAAAGGGAACCTGAGGAAAGGTCTTCCTGGGTAGAAAGTACGCAGACACGCTGTAAAACAAAAGGAAGGCTGAAGGCGTTTCGATGTTTACTGTTTGCATGCTGCTCACAGTGTCCAAAGTGCCTTGCAGACACGCACAAAGACATTGCTGCAGTCCTAGAAGACCATGGCAAATCAGGATGCAAAGAAACAAAGGGTTATGATTCCTCTTTCACGCACACCTGTGTCAGTCTGAGGGCTTTGATTTCTCTACCTGTCTGGACACTGGGATTTCAGAGATGTGACTATTTACTCTGATGAATGTAAGACGCTGATCAGTCTCAGAGTTTTCTTGGAGCTACAGGTAAAAAAATAATTGTTTCTACCAGAGCATCTGGAATAAACCCAAGCTCAACAAAGAGATATCATTTCTGGGAAGCCAGACTGGTTTATTTGTCTTCACATCATCCATCTTCCTTGTTGCTGTACCTCCACCCATGTGTTTCTGCTGCTCCCTGAGCCAGTGGAATGAATAAAAATCCCAGGCTGAGACTTTATTAGCATGTGTAATGCAAGTCAAGCTGCTTTGAATGTCCTCTTGTTGGGTATTAATGCAGCATGCCATTTGTTACACAAGTATTTTGCTGTGGCAGACAGAAAGTGACATTTATGGGACTATCATGAGAATGAATTTCACCATCCATTAAAATGATGTACAGGTAAACACTCCATTCATTCTAAATCTATGAGCTTTGGTTCTTTCTCTGCTCTGGTAGATGGGTCCATCAATACAGCTACTATTAGCCAAACTATTTGCTGGGAAGTGAGAACTGCTGAAAAATGTTACAGGCCTGTAATTAAAGGGATTGTAGCTTGAAGGGAGAGTACAAGAATTAAAGTTATTAGTGAACTCTCCTCTTATAGATCTGCATGTGTGCAGCAGCTGTGATGCATCAGCAGAGCTCTGCTGCTGGAAAGGCCTTGTCTCACTCAGTCACAGGGAAACACTGCTCCTGGCTCAGTCGTCTACTAGAACTGAACCCAGGACCAGCAGATCTTCAAGATAAAAAAGGGCAACGTCTGGAAAAGCTATAAATCTGACAGCACAATGGGTTTGTAGATGACTCTGTGGGGTACAGCCACTAAAAGAAGACAAGACAGTGTAAGCTATTGACACCAGTTCCTCAGCTATGAGCCGGAGCTGTTGCACAGTAGGGCAGGTTGGAGTTAATCAGCCACCATGTCCCACCCAGGACGTGGCCACAGCTGAAGGTTAAGTTCTTAACACAACACATTAGGATGTTTCAGAATCCTCTGCTAGGGAGGATATTCTATAAATGTAAGTTTTGCTCTGAGAAATGTACAAGGTAGAGAGAAAACATGCTATAAATGTAAGCCACATCATTTGGAAAATGAAGTACAGTTGTTTATCCACTGTAATTGTAGAAATTGAGGTAATAACAATTACAATTAAGTGACTCATATGTACTACTGTGCAATTAATTTAGGCTTAGAGGGAATGTTATTGTGTATTAAATAAAAGCCAAATGATGATATATCAAGTTGTCTCTGTGATTCAGCTGATGCATTGCTCATCTGGACCCAGCACCAGGCCATCTGCAGTGCAACGTGACGTTCAAGGAACCTGTATGTATGGAAGAGGTCATGCTTCCTTTGATGGAACATTAAGCCACATCTCTGATGACCTTTGGTGCTTTTTGTAAAGTAAAGTTGTTTACGCACCTTTCTTAGGCAACTACTACACTGAAAGAGTTGTATTTGATATATTTGAACTTCAGTTTTATTCATCTGACATTCCTGTTCTGTCTGAGTGTGTTCCTAATCTCAGTTTTAATAGTTTCAAGCAAAATGTTGGTGCTATGCTGGATTTCCTACATGTAAGTCAAATCTGGAGGTCCTTTGTCGTGTATATTACATGGCATTATTTAGACAGACTCCTTAGGACTGAATTATACAAGGATCTCACGTACTAGGCCAACATTAGCAATGTCACTAATTCAGCACAACATGAAGCCAGGAGCCTTCTGTAAGATCAGAGTCATGCAAACTCTCCCCCTGCACCCAAAGACAGACAGAAATTATGCAGAAGCTTCAAAAGAAGAGCTAGTTATCTTCGCTGTTTATTGACAGTGAAACATCACAGTGACAATCACAGGAGCTATGTTCTTAAGATAAATTGCCTGAGTTCCACACACACTTGTTGCATTTATGTGAATGCTTTTCCTGCAGGGAAGCCACAAAGAGCTTTTGCAAATGTTTTGAGTCATTGGATCTCTACTCCTCTTCATCAGCTTTTAACTATTAACTTGGTGACACTCACAATAAAAATATGGTTGTGTTCATAGCAAAATGCGTGTCTAGTCCACACAAAGCAAAAGAGAATAAAATATTCACTCCTCTTTCTGAATTGAAATTCCTACATTTCCACTGTCTAAACATTTCTAACTTGAGTTTATGACTTATCAGCTGTGGTCTCCTACTCATACAGTAAGAAGTAGGGAATTTAGAAGTTATGGCACGAAACTTTTAAGAAAGAAATATCTTTCTTTTCATGATAATATTGTTAAACTAAGTGAAAAAAAAGAGTATGGAAAAATCAATGCAAAAAGTATTTCCAAGTAGAACATTTTATAAAATTATCCTAGAGACATCAGCAGGTCTTATATCCCCATAAATATGTTTCCCATAATCAGCTAATATGTAATTAACACCCAGTAACTGCCTGGCAGAAGCTATATGGAATCTTTAAGATGCTTAATTTAGAAAGTGGGGCTGAAATGTGTTGGAAGTGGTTCCTCTGGCCTGGCCATCCACTTGCTTTTCTCCTGCAGAAGCAAAAGCTTTAGCTCATGGGCAGCTTGTCTGAGTTTGGTAAACTTGAAAAGCTGCAATTCACCTTCAAAGTGGATCTTTTTAATTCATTCTCCTCTTTCTTTCAATTACAGCCACTTCCCTGAGGAAAGGAAACCGAAGAGAACCTGTTAGCTGCAGCTGAAACAAGGAATCAGAAAGCAACTAGGTAGAAAAGAGTATTTCCTTAAAACTGCATTAGAAATAATTACTGAAACAGCACAGTTCTTGTTATATCAAGCATAAGAATTATTTTCAGAGTAGTCCTCGCTCTCCTTGCTGATTTCTGTTCACATTCAGTTTGGCATGTATGTCTTCAACTGCTTTTGTATCAGCTAAACTTTTTCTTTGATCTCTTTATTAGCAGGAGTCCTTCAAAAAGCATTTTTCTTAAAAAGCACTAGCTTGCCAAAGATCCTGTCTCTCAGAGTGGGTAAAACCAAATATGAAGAACAAAGTGTAACCAGAGGGCAAGCACACCTCTCCCTAACATAACCTCACCGCCTCCAGAGATGGTCAGTTAACGATTTCTTGATTCACAGGTGGCATCTTTGTCTTTCACTGGTCATGAAGGATATTTTTTCAATTAATCTGTGCAAGTATACCTGTCTGTTTTGTTGTTTTCAAGTAGGTATAACTGACCTAGAAAAATTTTGTATTTCTTCCCAAGAAGAAATCTGCCTCTTCCCAGCTTTGACTTGAGCAAGACACTTCAGACAACTCAGACCCTTCTCCAGCACTTTGTGATTTCGACTGCTGCAGAAAGCCCTCATTTCAGATGGGTGGGGAAGGGAGGAGGGAGTGGCTGTTGCAGAAATGATGAACTCTGGACGAACGCGGCTCCTGTTTTCATGTGGAGGGCCCCTGCAGCAGAGTTAGCAAAGGGAACAGAAATGCCAGTTGACATGAATGCAGCAGTGTCCCTAAATAGAAGGCTTTTCAGAGCTCGCCCTTAGTCTGACACAGCTCTTTAATAAAAGGAAATGCAAGAATGTTGGTGAACCGAGGAGACCCTGCACTCCAGGAGAGGGGCCTGACTCCCCGGCACAGTAAAGCGGTGCGGCTGGAGTCACCTTTCCCGGAGCAGTGTGTTTACACCAGCACAGGGGTTGATGAAAGCTGGAAAAGAATCAGGGCCAGCCTCTTCCAAGCTCCATTTGTCCCAGCTATTTTACCCCAGTGTTAGCCCACATTCATGGCACTAGAGAAAAACCTGCTCTGGTGGGCATTTGAAATTCTGGGTGCTTTTCATACTGAAACTTTGGCTGTTTTCCCATCTCATCTTAGAAAGGTTGCATGCATTTCCGTTGCACGCAACCTGTGTATTAAAGTGCTTCCACAGCTCTAAAAACAGACGAGCTACCAAGATCACGTAAAACAGAATAACGTGGCCTAAACAGATATGCAGAACACATTTAACTCCTTGCTAAAGGTCCAGAGTAGCTCCTAAAGGTGCCTGGGCTTTTACACACAGTTTCAACATAGAGGGTATTCTCCTCACATAAAACTGTCCGGCTGCCCTGCCACAGTACCTTCACAGATGTCGTCCCTCCGAAAAGCAGGCATCGCAAAGGCTGCAGCTGCTCACTGGTGGCCGAGTTGTTTCCAGGCAGCTGTGCTCAGCCTATTGTCTCAGTTGCAGACAAGGGATGTTTGCAAATGTGCTTGAATTTCCCCAGCCACAGTAGATGTATCTGTGCTAGATTTTTAACTGATTGCAATGGACACAAGATAATTTACACATTATAAAGGTTGGTCCACAATGAAGAATGATTGTTTCTAGGCTTCAGAGTAAGGCTTTAAGAAACAGCCATTTCTTTTTTGTGAAACAGAGGCACTCAGACCCATTCACAAAATGGCTACGAATAAGAAGCAGCCAGTGTCAGCTGAAAGAAAATTATCTCAGGGAAGCCCATAGGGGCCGCGTGTGCTTTTCCACCACTTTTTGTCAGCAGGATATGAGATGCATCACTCCAAGTTCAGAACATGTTCTGTCACTGCAAGAGAAGTCATTCCTAACCTCAGCCTGTGTGTCTGGACCCAGTTTGGCTGGAGATCTTCCTCACGTCCTTAGCAAAGTATAATGTAACACGGGCTAATTGTCCAAACCAAGCAGATCAAAAGGAATCTCTTGTATCTAGGGACAGAAGGGGAAAGTACTGGCACAGCAGCATTCAGAGCAAGGATGCAGAGGTGACAAGCCAAGTCCGAAGACTGGGCATTTACTATGACTTCAGGAGATATGACTTCAACACTTTCGAGTCTACTTCCACAGCAGTCTGTCATCACTGGAACAGGTAGGGATATTAGCAGCAACCACGTCCTCACTGTGGCCATCCTCACTGCGGTCTAGCCATTCACAAAAAGAAGAACCCCGGTAAGCAGCAGAAGCCAGGGCAACGGCTCAGAAAGTGTCCCTAGAAAGATTCCGCAAGACAAAGGTCAGCCCACATACGCTGAGATCGAAACATGGTGTGGCCAAGCCCACGAAAGGGTCAGTGAGTTCCCGTGTACTCAGTAGCTGCCAGGGATGGGTCCGAGTGCCCTGGCTGAAGGAGAGACAAAAAGCCGTGGATCCGACGGTGCCAAGATTGCCCTTGCGTGACAGAAAACACAACTCCATCATTAATTAACTCGGTTCTGCAGAGCACTCCAAGATTCTTACATAAAAGGTACCAAATAAATCCAAAGCATTATTATTAACAAAATGTTCAGTCTTTTAACAAATTAATTAATTTGTGATATTTCCTTAATGAGAAATATTATCTAATAAGCTAACACACTACATCAAACAGACGTATACTGCTCGACAGCTAATCCAATAAGAGAGAGTGATAGGAAAATGTCTTTAGGGTTTAACAGGGGAATAACAAACAAACAGGCAATCACATATGTTTCATTTCGTTTAATATCTGGGATCTGTCTGTGAATAAACATTTCATATCGCACCTTTTGATGGCTGCCACAACACTATTTCAAAGAGATAGCTCCTTCTTCACAAGAAAGTGGAAGTTGCTCTTCTGTGAGAAGAGATAAATGAAAGACAGCTTTGCAGTGTGGTTCCAGCACAGCCCCAGACCTTTTGAACCATTAGGATTTATATGTCATTAAATAATTAACTCAATGATGCATGAGAGAAAGTAATGCGACTCTCTGTAAAAGACCTCAATTAATTGTTTTCATTTCAGCAGACACTGAGTCTTCATGATGAGATATAAGTGAGGTGAACTTTATTTCAGAGATTGTCTGATAAATGCAGTCATAAAAAGGGTGAAAAATGACTTGTTCAGATAAGACTTTTGTTTGCCGGCATGTTTTTTGTGTTGCAGTGTCTACGGCTTAAATTAACTGACATATCAGATGCCAAAAAAAATGCTAAGAGCTTTGCCCTTGTGCTACTCCATTTGCTTTGTACTATTTTCTCTCCTCATGAATTCCAGGGACAGTAAGAGGCATTTCAAGGCACGTCTGAACCATGGATTTTTAATTAATTTATCTGCCGCCTTCTATCTTTCAGTACTCATAAGCCGGTATACACAATTTGGTTTAAACTGTTTGCTGCACTCTGCCACCTCTTTTGGGATTATCCTGTAGTCTAATGGGATATAATTTCTGATACTGTAAACCCCTCTGTGCTTTACTTAATCTCACTAGTTTTGTTTAGACTTTATTGCATCACCCTTAAGCCCCCTTCCCATCTTGGTGCCCACAGCCTTTCACAGAATGTGTTTGGTCCTGCAGAGACTGGGGGTAGGAACTGGAAGGGTCAAGTCTTAAACTCAGTCCCCAGAGCATCCCACTATACTAAATGAAGTAGTTGGACAAGCACTCGAGCAGCAGCTTCACAGTCCACAACTTAGTCTCCGTTCTGATCTCTTACAAACTTAGGGCCAACTGCGAGGTCAGGCAAATGTGATGTTCAGCTAAATGTAGAGTAAGGCTCGTTCTTGTTCTTCCAGCCCATTGCAATTTGGTGACTGGGGAGAGAACCTCTTATGGCAAAAAAAGGCAGCAGTGGTGGAATATCCACTAATTTAAGTTTCTGGTCAAAGGTCTTCAGCTAGAAGGGAACATTTCTAATCCCAGATTTAACACAGGTGAAAATTAGGTCACTTAACAGAATCCATTTCCAGCCATACAATTTGTGTGCCAGTGACCGTGATCTTACCTCAGCCCATGCTGAGATAACCTGCACTTAACCCTGAGGAAGATTAGGATTATATGATCCAGATGTGGCTATTTTAGCCAGGTTGCTGCTTCATTATTTGAAAAGTTAAAAAAAAAAAAAGAAAGAAAAAGACTATTCTGGTGCCATCTGCTCACGATGAGGTGCAAAGAATTCTGCCAGCATTTTATGTTCACCCCTGTCCACTGGGTTCACACGGCCATCCATTCCCACTTAATTACATGCTGTCACATTCACTGCTGTTGCCTTTGAACTGGCACCTGAAGGCTGGAGAGCGGCTGGAGGGAAATGCTCTTCTCTCATCAGCAGATGGCACAGCCTCCGCCAGCAGGAGACGAGTTGTGGTGAGGGTTGAACGGACGCGGATGCTCTCTGCCCTGTTTCCAGCAGTTCCCTGCTGAGAGGATTGGGCGCTGAGGCTGGCTGGGAACCTGGAGCTCTCAGCACTGGGAAGGCTGTTCTCCACTACAGTCTCAAAACAAACAGCCTCCCAGTTTGCGTGAGGAAGCACAGCAGGCCAGTGCCAGGTCTGCAGTGTTTCTGCCGGGGATGGTGATAGCAAGAAGAGAGGTGGAGAAAAGCTGATGCTGCAAATTTTTGCACACAGACAGGAAGGAGATACCGGTGTCAGCCTAGTGTTCCCAGACTGGAGGCAGCTGTCTTCAAGCCACGGTCAGCAGGAGAAGGCACATGCCTCAGATCAGAATCACCACCTCAGAGCTGGCTGTCACTGTGTGGGACATTGTTCATCTGATGTGGAAGGTTACACACAGTGCAAAGATGAATGCTGATTCTTCTTCAGAGCTCAGATACTTCAGCTGTCCCCAGTTCTGCAAAAGGAGGCAGGTACTGACCTTCTAGGAAGCATGCATTGCCAAGCATAGCTTCATCGTTTCTCCTCTCGCCTTGGCCACATTACACCCGCTCTGCTACTAGGCAGCACTGTCAGGTCAGGAATAATAAAGTCGTACTTGTGACGGCTACATAGTCATCGCTCACTTTCCACGGTCTCTGTTTCTGTGGTAAACCTAGCTACTTGTAAAGACAAAAATCACCTCGATCATGACAGCTAAAGAAAAGGGTGCGTCTAATGGGCTCTTAATTGGGTGGGATTCACAGGCAGTTGAGGTTCTCCTTGCTTGAGGCTTTGGAAGCCAAAAGGAACAGACTCTCCATGCAGCCACTGACATCAACTGTGGTCTTCACATGGGCTGCCTGGAAAGAGCTTCATTAATGTTTTCCTCGGTATAATCCATCATCCCTTCAACAATGCATTTCTGACAGTTAATTAGACTCCACACAGTGGAATAAGTAGTGTCGTGTTT
Organism: Anseranas semipalmata; assembly: GCA_013399115.1. Lineage (NCBI taxonomy): Eukaryota > Metazoa > Chordata > Aves > Anseriformes > Anseranatidae > Anseranas > Anseranas semipalmata. The sequence goes on from VXAA01001109.1 coordinate 341,983, forward strand.
GGAATTATAATCTGTTACTGAACAACAAATCGTATAAGGCGTATCACCAGCCAGAGCTGTTGGACATCTTAAGCAGTTTTTATTCAAAAAGCCTGGTAAACTGTGTTTAGTAAACAATTCTGCAGCATATTTGCAAATGGCTTCATTACAAAGAGGAGTCAGGAACAGAGGCCACCTGTTCATTAGCAAAAACAAAATAAATAAACAAATACATAAATAAATTCAGATCCTCTGAATGAAGATGAAACCCAAGTGTCATTAACTGTCCTGGATCACTCAGTACATTAGAGATGAAATCCTTGTCCAGCTGATGCCTGTGGCAAAGTTCCTGCTGATTTCAGCGGTGCCAGGACTTGACATGAGAAGTCTGTTGCACCAGCTAGACTGCAAGAAAGACACAAAATGCTGCAGTGGTGACCTGCTTTATCTGCATCACCTGGGGCATCTGTTTTTTGGAAACGCACTGTTATTTACTGGGTGTGCAGAACAAAACCAGGAATTTGGGAGTGACTCCTAACCACAACTGTGATAAAACTGAACACATTGAAAAATAATAATGTCATAATAATGACACAGATTAATAATATTAGTGACTTGGCTAGAGTTTGAAGTGCCAAGCCAGGAGAATTCCCGCGGATGCACAGCAAGAGAAGCAATGTTAAAAGGGAGGACAGAACTGGTCCTGTGATGAATGATACGAGGCAGGAGAGATGTTCTTTGTAATGTACTATGTCTGCTAGTGCTCAGGTGTCCGCTTGTTTCAGACATGCAACAGTGCTGCTACCTTGAGGCCCCTGAGCACAAGCACACTGTTTTTACAGCTTACAATCAAATGAAGTGTGACAGGCGGAATATCAACTCTAAACAGACCTAGGCCACCACTTTTCACACCTTGCATCATTTACCTCTGTCTTTCCATTCTTAACTGTTTTTTAATTTACTGCTTATCTAGGCAGCATTTGAAAGATGTCCCAGACCTCTCTGGATGCAAACAATCAGTTGAACACGATCGTGAATCTTCTATTTGGAAAGCTCATATGGCCATCTGGAAGTATCCTAATCTCCAGATGCTAAAAGGAGAGCCAGTGCCTTCACCTTCTTACCCAGCTGGTCTCTTACAACTCTGCCCACATATCATTAGTGTTGAACAAAAACCACAGTGGAGGCTACCTTGGGAGCACAGTGCCAGGACTACTGGTTAGCATCCTCAGTGTCACCAAACTGCAAGCACGGCTCTGCCTAGTAGTTAGAGCAGCTGTCAGGGACACTTGGCTCCTACTCCCAGTGTTGACTTTAAGTTATTATGAGTCCTTGGGCAAGTCACTTAGAAGAACAAGGGCTCCCAAAGACCAGTTGCATGAAGACGAGATGCAGTGATCCCTAGCTCTTTTTGCGGGCCAAGCCTAAAATGATTTTAAACTGCGGTCATTTCCTTCTTCAAAGATATCCCTTCCCTGAGGCAGAGATGATTCACCTACAAATACAGGCCATACATCATGGAGAGTCAATTTTCTGGGCAAAAAGCCTGCTTCTGATGTCTGTCTTCCTAAATGGTCCCTCAGGTGTCAGGGTGAATGAACTCTCATGGTGAACCACAATCTTCTCCCCCGCTGCACAATAAGCACGTGTTTGGTTAGATGAGCAAGGAGTAGCAACCAACCCCAGCAGCTATTTTGCAAAGTCCACCTTGAATCCAAACAGGGAGCAGGGTGAAGGCTTTCTGACTGCACATGGCTAGTCGAGCTGATCTGCACACACAGAGAGAATCTGGCACTGCTGGGATGCATCAAATCTGCTCTGTGTGCCTAGATCATGTATATTGCTTCTACAGCTTTGGAGAGCTTTGGTGTACATTCGTCTCCCGCCGTTAAAAGACGATCTGAGAGCTGACCAGCCAGTTGCCCACTGAGCAATTCACTGACAAACTGCGTAGCGTTGGCAGATGGGTAAAAACCACAGCTTGTTAAAGGGGAATGAACAGAACAAAAAAGGGCACACGTTAACATTACAATTTGTTTGTTGCAACAGATTCAGTGGCAAATTCTCATTTTTCCTTAATCTGAATTGTTATCACCAGAAAGTCATTAAGAAGCAGGGTTCTGCATTTATATTCGTTTTATTTTTTATGCCATAAAAAATCGTCACAATTTTTTTTTTTTAAATAAAAAAATGGGGCATGGGCCACAGAGGCTGACACCAAGTGTCAGTAGAAACTGAGCTATTCTGGAAACTTTAAATGAGAGTACACCTTTAACTTTGAATTTAATGTGTTTTTTATTTTATTATGCTCAGCATTTAGTCATTGTTATAACAATTCAAGCTGTACTGCAAGCAGTAGGGAAAAATGTGACCAGAATTGGAGCAGAGGATTAGATACACAGACGTCAGCGCTCCTGATGGTTACTCATTGATTATTTTGGGCATAAATTGTATTGATTATGGTAATGAGAAAGCCCAGTGACAGGCTCCAGAAAGACAGGCAGGCTTCCCAGGCCAGCATTTGTATGTCTGATTAATATTTGCAAAGCACTGCTGGAATTCACACAATTATGAACAGATATGGTTTCCATCCCTGAATATCCCAGTACATCTGGACCACTAATGAGAGTGCTTAATCAGATAGAGCTGTGCATTTCACACATGGAAAAACTGAGGCAGAGGAAGACCTGCGTTGTCCAAGAACATACACTAAGGAAGTCTCTGGCAGAGCCAAAGCTGATCTCAGATTTTACAACAGATTTTACAAACTGAACTCAGATTTTACAACTCCCTAGCCAAGGCCTGTTACAAAAAGAGCATCTTCCATCAATACTGAAGGCCTCCTATCACATTGTTTTTGTGCTGGGGGAAACCAATTTTTCAGTGTAACCTTTGTCAACAGTGAATTTATGAGGGGCTGATATTGAAAAAGTTATGAACTTCTTTTGCCAATCTCTATTGTGACTCCTGGGAAAATAGGTCAGCAATTTTTCATAGGGATGTTCTGAGGACAGATACATGAAAGATTATAAGATACTCAGATACAACTGTATAAGATAGCAAATGAAAGCCAATGTGTAATTGGAATTCCACAACAAATGTTACCCAGCATTGTATTTCTTGCTGCAACCGAAGATATTTCTCTTGAAGTCCTAGCTCTTGCATTCATGTCATTAAGTGTGAATTTTCACTTTCAACTTCTAATCATCATCATCATTGAAGAAAGAGAGGGTTTTTTAGCATCTGCTATCATATTTCAAGCACAAGAGAAGAAAGACCTGTAGCTTTGGCTTTACAATGCTAGTAAATACTTTGTGCCTGTTTTACTTAGCAGAAGGTTACACAACATTAGTGCAGAATGAAAATGTCATGCCAGGCAGAGAGACAACTGTGGCTTCTGTACAAATTCTTTTCAGACTACAAATATAGATCTTTCCCCATAATTGCAACACAATCTCGATCTGCCTGTGGTGATAAAGGAAAAAAAAAGCTGTTTAATTTAATTAGAGTCCATTTGAAAACCTAGTAGCATGAAATAATTTGATATACAGAAACAACGCTCACCAGTTACAGATACCATTTCATCGTGTCTTATCTTGGGATAACAGTAACTGTTATATTTCAGACCTTAAACTGTATAAACAGTGTGACTAGAGATAGCCCCAAGAACATTTAAAATGACGTCAGAATATTACCACTTACTCAGCTCCTGTTCTCTGTCAGGCAAAGATGCTAAAAATGCTGCTAGAGTAACATTCCCCCTTGAGGAAATCACAGCCCTCCGCTCAGTGCCAGTCATGTTCCCTCCTAAGGTAAGCATCTCCCACTAAAGGCTCCTCTTCTTGTGGTTAAGACCACTACTGGCATAAGGGGTGTAATGCTGTATGAAGAATGCCCTAAATCTAGTTGTGACGTATAACATTAAAGAACCTTTTGATTCATTCTGCAGCAGGTCATTACTATAGGTAGAAAAATGTAGGACTGAATCAAAAGTCTATAGACAAACTGGCAAAAAAAAAAAAATTTTTTTTTTTTTTGACAAAAATCTTGCAGGGAAAATACTTCACCCTAGACTTCCTATGAATACTTTTTTCACTTGTTTGCTTACTGCTTTGCTTATTTTGGTCTAATGAAAACTGAAAACCCTGAAGAGAACAATGTTGCAGCAAACCAAAATATTATCTGCTATTCAAAAATGAGCTTTTCTTTGTTTTTATTAACATATTTGGCTTCCACTACCTTTTTCTAGTTTTGGAAAGCAGAGAAACAAATACTACTACCATACACTCTTCTACTGCTTTGGCATTTTCTCTTGCAGAAGTAAACAGTACAAAAGAAAACACAGCCTTTCTTCGAAGATAAGAGGGAGCCAGCTGATTATCTAGGATGATCTCTTGTATATCACAAGCATTATATTTACCGTGATACCCTCTACTGAGTCCAGTAATTTCAGCTAAATTAAAGCATTTCAGGCTCTTATGGCTAAACTGTGGTTTGCCACAGAAAAGAGATTTGCAGATTTTTTATTTTACTTCTAGTAATGTGAAGATATGCAACCCCCTCCCACCCTTCTTACCTTTGAAAAGAAGCAGAACCTGCTTCTGTGTGACACTAGAACTAAAGATATAGAAACTCGCTTTCATGTATGAGTATGTGAGAGACTATATATGTGATCAGGAGCTAAAGCTATAGGGGCTTTCTCAACTATGAGGCGGATATACACAGGAACTAAATCTATAAAAACAGCTTTTGTGTGCATTCCTGTATACGGATATGTGCAAGAAAGATACAGAACCTAAACCTATAAAACACTGCGTGTGTGTGCGAGGCAAAGACAAGGGATGGGGGGGTTAAAGCTATTAAAAATACCTTGTGTGTGTAAGAGCCAGGGACAGAGAGATTCAGAAGCTAAAAACGTAGAACTCTTCTTCTTTATGTCATATGAGGGACCTGGATATTAGTGGCCTCTGAGACAGGTGAATCGTCCCCCTTTCTTACTTTCTGTTCCCATCATTTTAGTGTGTAGATCACTTCAGTGAAATCTAAGATTTCTAAGATTAGAAATTCACTGATTTCCAAACATGCTCTAATCTGCAGTGATGGGAGGAGTGTGCAATTTAGAGTCCTACGTGGCAGACATACATTGATGAGCACACTGGCAAGGGGCTGAGATTCTCCTTCCACAAAGGTTACATCCAACACTAACGACCTGAGGTCCTTTCTCACACTTACCCGTATCAGTCTTTCTAAATGTGCTCTGAACAGAGCCATGCATTGTTCTATCAATAGGGAAAAAATTTCAAGCACAAGGAACTCCCTTTCCCCAAACAGCCAGACTCTCCCCATGTATTAGCCAACAGTGAATAAAAAGGGGCACAAACATGGCTGAACTGAACATCTGCACCGAGTCTGAACAAAAGCTTGCAAATGTTGTTTATGAAATACTGAACCATCTCCTGCCACTGCCTGCCAATGTGGATGGCACTGAGCAAAGGAGAGTTTCAGATCATTACTCATACATTATTATTAATTATTAGTATTTACACTGTGCTCAGCATCCAACAGTCTTAGCCAGGGAAAAGAGGTTCCATTTCATCATCTCCTGCTACGGGCATTTTTATATCAGCCACAACATACCTTGGATAGGGCTGTGAAATGTTGAAGTGGATCCACTGTTGCAGGATATTGCTGATTCCTGGGTTAAAGAAAAAAAAAAAAGGCATCAGATTCACACACTTGTTTCCCATGGGAAAGAAAACAGAAATTGTATTAACATCTGCAGACCAGGCTGGGGCGGACAGGACTGGGTGATCATGCAGTTCTTTTTCCACTCTTGATTTCCAGTGATTCAAACCCTCTCCCAAACAGATGGTTCAGAAAAAGTTCAGGACAGTACACAGGTGAGGATGCAGCACAGACCAGAACTGTGCTATTTATTATTTCTGTTTTGAAAGTGCCCAGAGGCCACAATCAGTGCGAGCACAAGCAGGTCACTACCTGAGGGCACATACCTGCTTAAGCAGCACTGATGTGGCACAGCTGGAAGGAGGTGTGGCACGAGGGCTGAAACTGGACAGCGGGTGCAGCTACCTGTCGCCGCTTATCCCACCTCTCCCCTCGCCTTTCCCAGTCTTCTCAGGCAGCTTCCGAGACCCCTTGGACCAGAGGCTCCAGTGCAATTGCAATGCCTTTACACACAGTCTGCAAACGTGACTTATCCCTCCCCGCCTCCTGTCAAGCCGCATCTACATAAACCTGTATTTGTCTCTGACAATAGCCCAGTTTTCTCTCTTTATTTATCTACCTGTCGACTCATTTTACAATCTCTCTCTGGACAGCCACAGAGCAAGAGACAGAACCAGATGCTATGGCATGCACTGAATGCCAACTAGCTTGGTGGAGTGTGCAAGCATCCTCACGCCGTGGAAAGGTCCTTTTGTAAACATGCCTTGTGATCAAAGGGCTGATGCTTGCTCATATTTTCAATATTAATAATCTCCCAGCTGCCTCACTCCATTCTCTGTCTACCTGTTTACCTGTCCTTCATAGTTCACAGTGAGGCAGAGCTTAAAACAATAAGCCAGCTGAAGGAAAGGAAGGTTTTTTAAAACAGTAATGCACACGAAGAATAAACCATATTCACGTTGGATAGAAATGCATCAAATATTTATAAAATCTCTGTATTGTCATATACTGCATCTGGCACGGACCAAAAGACATCTAAAGACATATGCACACTTGCATACAAAAATAATGCATATTCACATCCACACTCCTACAAAATCCATCTACTGCATATATGTTCGTGTGCCATGCGTATCTACACCTTCTTTCCTATCCACTATGCAGATACACACAGAATCTGAGGATCACAGGAAGAGTGTGTTTCATCAATAAACCTGACAAATAACCACCAAAAATAAATGCACTTGCAAGCTACTCCCAGAAGAAGACATGCAGTTGGCTGCTTTTTGTGATGATTTGTATGTTTGTGAAGGAGTAGCAAGGTTAAAGAAAGCCAAGAGAGAAGCTATGCAGAGGTAGAAATAGCACCGGTAGCAAGGCTCTGAACGACGGTGAAGGGAGAATATTTGGGCCAAGTGCTGGCTGAGAGAGACCTGAAGATGCAAGGAGAAGAATTATTTTGTTGTTTGACTCCTGCTGTGCTCTGTGAAGCAGGACACGGTACGTTCTTAGTCAATCAACAGGATGGCATCAGAGACCCCTGATTCCATTGCCAGTCTCTCCTCCTACCACATGTCCTTTTGCTCAAGGAGAAAGCTTTAATAAAAGCCGGTTATAAGCTATGCATACACCAGGAAAATGTCATCTGTCACTGAAATGCAGCCGGTACTGGCATGACAAGCAGTAGACCTTACAGCAGCACACTGCCAGACAACCGAGCAGTTCAGCAAAGACTGTAAAACATACCACATCTGTCTGAAACTGCAGGAGTGATTTAAACCGAGTGGAAGGAATCCAGCCAGAGCACAGCTCACGGAGGTGAGCCACCCCTGAGCGGAGAGTCCGCTGGACTCTGCTGCCCGCAAGCTGCAGCGAAGGCAGTTCTGTAACACCCGTGCAGAAGGGCGCTTCCAGCAAGCACGGCACCTGCTGCTGGAAACCCGGGGTGCCACTTGGGGTGGCCTTCCACACAGGACCTGCCTGCTGAGTCACAGGGGTTTCTGAGTCCGTGTGGCCACACGGAGGCTGCACAGTCCCAGCTGCCACTTTGCAGAGCTGCGCAAGCAGGAGTTGTTGAGGCAGACACGCAATATCTCCGCGCTGTGAGCGCTCTGCAGCAAGGCTCTCCAAATGCCATCCAGTCTATTTACATGTACTCCAATTTAGGATGCTGCTGGCAATTTGGTGCAGTTTTACAAAAGTACCATATTTAGATTCTGTCATTTTTTATCCCTCTGAAATTTGTAAAATAAAACAATTTTTGGAGACAAAATGTGACCTATGGCACAGGTGCCTGATGGGGAGTCAAAGTTGTTGGAAACAAGGTCCATTTTTGATCCATCAGAGCCTGACAATGCCACAAAAATAGGACTGTACTGACTTGCTAGCAAGGGTGAAAATTTATCACTACAAATATTTTGCTTTCCTTCTTTTCGGTATTTAAGGGCTTTCTAAACTCAAAGGTCACAGAAAACTGCTGAGAGGAATCACAAACAGAGAAAATGTTTCCAAAGGGGAGAATCTTTCTGTAAGAAGCACATGCCTAGACTGACAAGAAATCACACCCATGGCTTTATATCATCCCAGGATCGTGCTATGTGCTGGCTGGAAAAATGAACTCCATTTTCAGATCCCACTGTAGTGGCTGCATTTCCTAGTGTAATCCACTGAGAATTTCAGGCCATCTAAATGCCTGTTTTATCACCACATCTCTAATATATGCAAAGCACAGTTGCCAGAATTCTTGCCAGAATATTGCCTTGTATTGCTAGAATTGCACTTTTGAAGCCTGCTTAAATAGGTTAGGATTTCACTTCCTTCCTTCCTTCCTTCCTTCCTTCCTTCCTTCCTTCCTTCCTTCCTTCCTTCCTTGCACAAATAAATATCAGTGTTTAAATGCAGTAGGTGTCACGTCAGGACATTAGGGCCAGGATTTTAATTCCTGATACACAAGGCCATAGGCATCTCAGAAAGCTAACCAAAAGCTTCTTCCTCTTTGCCTCTTAGATATGAAAAGACTGCAGACAACCAGGCACCACGAGTGTGATTTGCAACATCAGCCCCTCAGCACCGGGGGTCACAGACTGACAGTCACATTAAGTCTCACAGAAGTGGTGAAGCTCTGGTTAATGGTCCTTGGTCTACGCCCTCTGCTAAAGACAAGGCTGGAGGAACTCAGAATTGTCTTGCCCGAGCAAGGGGTCTGTCCAGCTCTCCCGCAGACTGCCCTTGACACCAGCACACATCCTTCTGCTGTCCCTGGTATTCATACATCATTTTCTTCTGGCTTAGCAGAGGCTGTTCACTAAGAATCCACGCTGCACTTAATGGTGAAAAATCTTCCAGGACTGGCAGATGGGGAGGGAAGAGAGGTGCAGTGTGAAATCCAAACATCTGCTCGCTGTTCTTTACCCGTGCTGTGCTCACAAGATAGACCCCACGGAGGGAGGCAAGGAGAGGACGCGATCACCAGCAGTTTACTCAAAGATGGTTGAAGTGCAGAAAAGCAGGGCAGCTTGCTTGGGAATGAATGTAGCAGGATTTTTTTCTTCAGGTGCGTTTAGTCCTGGTGAAAGGCCTCTGACTAGCAGCCCAGGGACCGAAATTTGATAAATTTGCAGAACTGTACAGAGAAGGCAGAGCTAGCTTATCCCTGGCCCTGACAGAGCTCCCTCTGCAGGTGAAAGAGGAGCCAAGCTCTTTTTGTATTGCTTTTACAATATAGAGGAAACGTTGCATAAATCCCCGCTGACCACACGCACAGAGATGCATTTAGTGGGAGAAAAAAAGGGGGCTGCAGCCCCGTGCATACTCAGCTCTCAGCACGGCATGTGCTCGCTGTGCTGCACACAGCAGGCACCAGCCAAGCCCTCCTAACACATCCACCTCGCAACTGCTTCTTGCTCTGAAGATGTGTGAACCTGTGAATACATAAACTAATGTCATGGGGGAGGGGAGCAAGGGAACAGCATCACATCTGTGATGAATACAGGTTAATTATTACTTTTTTTTTCAAATGCATAATTAAGCTGTGGAATTCACTACCAGATAAAATAGAGACCAAGAGGATTTTAAAAAGAACTAATATAAATACCGAGCTTGGCCACAGCTGCTATGAAAGATAAAGAAAAGCATTACAGGAAAGATCCCTCTCTGCAGCCAAGCGCATGCCAGCCACTTAGACAGGACAGAGGATTAGCTAGACCCTTCGACTGGACTCATGCAGCACTCCTGATGCTTCTGTTTGCTACTCCGTCCCCAGCACTTTTGCTGGGTGATGCTAATAAGGAACCCGATTAGCATTCAAGGACCAGTTGTGCCAATTAGGCCCTGGCATGCACTGGGGCTGGGTCCAAGCGCTCACGCTGCTTCTCCAGCTGCCAAGTGCCTGGCGGTCATGCTATGGAGCGCAGCCACGGCGTCATCGTCCCGTACGAGGGAGCAGAGGACACGCTCCCGCAGCCAGCCAGGGCAGCAGGCTGGTGCAGAAGGGCTGGGGGACACAGCTCCGACCCGTTTGAGAGAGGCTGGATCCCTGGCAGGCTCCAGGGGTTTGACCCGCGCATCACTGGTGACTGGCCGTTGATGAGGCACCATGTGCAGCTTCAGAGAACAACAGAGGTGCTGGTGCATGTGTCCACGCTGTTGTGTGGGCCCACAGGGCACTGCTGGATGCGGCCAAGTGCTGGTCAGGCTCTGAGAGGCTCAGCCCTGCAGGAAGATGAAATCTCTTTGCAGTTCACAGAGCAGGGACACAGCAGGAGTTACAAAGGCAGCCTGGTAACCATATTTTCTGGCCTGCCAGGCTGCTTGTGGCAGAGGCATGGATGACTTCTGACAACGAGGCAGCCACCGTCTGCTTAGGATCTGGACAGAACTGCGATGCTCGCAGCCAACTAGAGATGAAAGTCTTCCTGGCTTGCCAGTGCTGGCAGGAGGAGGGCATGAAAGGAGGAGGGACAGAAGATAGGAGTTCTCCAAAGCGGCTATAAATTATAGCAGACAAATCTGTGGTGATGTGGAACAGAATTCATCATTTCCAAAGGAAAGAAAAGAGACAACATCCCTCCTGAACGACTGGAGGGAAGGCATCGAGGATGCATGGCTGCTGGTTTTCTTCTCAGCCTTGGCACTCTGCAGTCACATAATGTGGAAAGGGGGCAGAAGCATAGCCTTCAAGGGGCAAGGGAGGGTATCTTTACATGCAGATGTGCCAAGGCCAGAAGATGTTGCTGGATGGAAATACAGCCATTTCCTCACTCCTCAATGTCAAATGGAGTGAATATCAGACATAGAGGTCATACTATAAAGCTACAGAGAAGGTCTGTGACGGAGCACAGAGATGGAATAAACAACACGTATACCTCCTCGATAGGTCATTTTGACTGCAGAGAACGGGTAGAAAAAATGTGCACTGTGATCATCAGATTATTTTTCTTTTGAAATCTTCTGTCAGGCAGCAAGCAAACAATTAGGACTTTGCACAGAACTAGTATCAGAAAACGACATATCCCTGTCCTGCTTGGGTGAATAAAGTATGTTCTGAAATAGTTACAGTCTCATAGCTATGGCTCATAGCTATCATGAATGCCAGTCAGGGTTAAAGCTCTTTCTCTTCAATTATTTTTTCATAAATTAAAATCCAAATGACAATAAATCATGCTATAAAAATTAAAATGTCATTTGCTTTTATCCAAACTAAAATTAAGCCATACACGCACTGAAGGCGTAATAAAGAAGAAGAAGGAAAGAGAAAGAAAAGGATGATAACTAGTTTTTCTTCCACTTTGCTACAGCTGAGATGAGTCACAAGGTCTGCATCTGGAACTAGGTCACGGGACTTTTTCAGACGTAATGTTCTGGTCCAGACAATGAAGAAGAAGCCCAAACTGAGACTCCATAGCTGACTCTGACTGAGCAGTTCTCAAGACTTTCTCTGAAGCACCTTAGCACCCTTGAAGAAAGGCACTCCAGAGCTGCCTCTAAAGTTTCCAGTTCTCCTGTAAGGCTCTGGGAACTTCATACGTGTTTTCTGAGAATCTGCTTGCATTTAGGCAGCTGATAAAATTTATTGCAACAATAAAAGCTGAATTAAGATGTCTGAACATATTACTCCTTTCTCCTTCTCTCTTAAACAGAAGTGTGACGCCTGTCTCTGACCTTTTCACACCAGTCCCATCTTGTCTTCAAGCAAAGCTGAAGTTGCCTGCATGCATTGGGGTACATGTGGATGTGCAATGTTGACAAGCAAACTACTTATCTTCTTCTACATAAAACTTCTCTGAGTCAGACCATGAACTTCTGTGCTCAGCCCAGGACTAAGCTGTGCTTACGGCAGCGTCATCAGACCTAACAGAAAGTCTGGGCTTTAGTTCATGCTTACAGCATTACAACAGCAACAAGCTTAACATGGTAGCTTTTCTCCTTGCAGTGTAAATACCAAATGTCGCTCCTTTCCAAGAGAAAAGACCTCCGTGCCAAACAATGTTAAGCAAGCTTTCAGGCTGGTCAGCACTCTCCTTCAATTGTTTTATTCAATAATCTTTCCTCCTCCCACATGCTGAAGTCTATAGGAAAAAGAGCTATTCCAAGTTTAAAGAGAGCATGAAATGGCATTTTCACTTTCACTAGTCATTAGCCTTGAATCGTGCGACATCTCACTGCTGAAAGGAGGTGGTGTGTTCAGGGAGAGGAAGGAGAGACAACAAATTGCATCTGCTTGTTCAAAGGCCAAAAGTGGCCAGAGATATGGCTGCTCATTAACTCCAGCAAGAGCTGAGGCATCGATATAGACCTGGGCTGCTTGAAATCTCTGCCTGGCTCTACTTTTATGGTAACACTGGGAGAAAGAACTATGAACACATAACGGGGAAGCAATGAAATATGACCAAAGCCTTGTAATGATGAAATATAATGACTTGTAATGAGGAAGAGGCAGAAGGAAAAAAAAGAGAGAAATCAATTCTCATGAAACAAAAATAAAAGAGAGGAAGAATAAGAGAAGATGGGGGGAGTGAGGGAGAAGACAAAGGAAGCAGCAGCTGGAAATGACTTTTAACTTTTCCACTTAGCGTTTTAAAGCCAAAAAGCAATTACTGCCAGGCTGACATTGCCTTTCTGCACATGAATTCCCTATTATGAATAAAATTAATGAGTTTAACAAACTCCTTGTCCTCGTAAAGTTGTGCTCTTCATTATTTGTGTTAATAATCCGTGAGGGACTCTGACTCCAAAGCTTAGTACCATGTCCTGATTTTTTAAAGTTTAAAAAAAGAAAGAAGAGATAAGGTGGGGAAGCAGAGTTCAAGAATGGAAAATAATGGGACTCTAAGCCCTTTCCCTCTGGTTTAGACCCAGGCTGATGCAATGCAGTGTGAATGTCATTCTCCAAGGGATGGGCTCAATGGCCTATATGGCAAAATGGCAGTCTGACCCCATGAGGAGGATACTTCTAATTTTCCCACAGGCTTCATGTCCTGCCCAGAGGGAACCACACAAGAACCAAGCCCGAAACACTCCAAATGATACAGGGCAGGTTTACAGTGCTTGAAAATTAGGCAGACTAGTAACATCTCGCAGTCCCATCTCTGCCTTTTATTTGGAAACAAAGATATCATGGAGGGGATGCATACATAATTTAAACAGCATACAGGTGGCAGTGGAGGGAAATCTCCAGCTACAGAAAAGCCTACAAGGCTTTGCATGCTGGCAGATGGTGCCAATTGCTCTCTATTGCCATGCGGGATCTCCGTCTTGCAATAAGAGATTGAGAGCTGCTTGATTCTACAGCCCGAGCCCCAGAGCTCACCAGGGAGAGTGCGGCATCCCAAGTCCCAGCAGTGGGACTGTGAGAAGCTGCAGAGGAAAGAATGCTGGTGACTGAGGCACTTGACCTAGGGCTGTGTCATTGTAAAGCAGGGGGATTTATCCCTACAATGCCATATGGCTGGAATATGGAAACTTCTGCAATCAGCATAGATGGGCTTTTCAAGGCTGTGTAAACAGGAGAAGAAGCAGGAGAAAGAGAAGATGGGAAATGGGATTGAGCGTAGGAGTCTCAAAAATCATCAGGAAAGTGATCTAGCATAGTACACGAAGTGATCTAGCATAGTACACAAAGCATGCTGTGGCCTACCTAAATACTGCCTGTCGGATACTTCTTTTTTTGGGGGGGAATTTAAACTATAGAGCCTGAGAACAGAATTATTCCACTGAGATAATAGGGGCAGAGCTGATGAATGAGGCGTATTAACTGCTCTCTGTTGGAGCAAGCAAGATGCAATTCCTTGTCTCAGTTTTATGTTTCCACTGCTGGAAAAATCCCGAGTCAAAACAGAAAGCAAGAGGACAAGAAGAAGAGTGAGGAGGAGCAGCCACTGCTGAAGTGGAACCACTGCTGAGGCAGCCTGGAGCCTGCCGTTAAGCAGCATGAAGTGACATTATAAAACAGGCAATGGCAAGTGAAAAAGATTCACCCATCTACCTGAATGCTGGGGAAACCTGACTGAATTGGCAGCAATCCACAAAACAAGGTCTACAAGACCTGCTATGGGATTTATGCCGACACCACACATGGACGGCCCTGCATGTGCAGAGGAACTTCAGCTCACCGGCTGACATCCGTGCCAGAACGCCTTTTCCAAAAGATGGCCCTTCTGCGAGCCAGCTGGAGAAGTTGAAGACGTCGTCTCCCTGCCTCACAGCTCTGTCACTGCCCTTCTGCCAGAAGGTACCATCCCTGCAGCTCTGCAGGCAGACTGCTTCTGCAGAGCGTTCCTTGATCCACTGCAGTCACAACTGGCCAGCTTAGCTCACATGGCATAAGTGATATGTTTGCACTAACCTGGCTGAGTCTGATGGAAGCAGATTACAGAGCACTCGTGTGAAACCTTCCTCCCACCGACAGGCAGACAGTAATCTTTGGTCGGGATATGGGTTACATACGGTTGGGGCAGAGAGGCAGCATTCGGATCTACGGAGCTGTGCAAAACAACCATGCCCATCGCCTCACCAGCACGAGGCCCCTTGCAACAGTCAGCTGAGGAACCGCTAACAACTCTAGGGTCCTACCATATGAATGCTAACCTGCAGCTTCCTGTCCAAAACTTAGGCAGGCTGCGGATTTGAGCAGCCCAAGCTGCTATAGCTGTGTACACTGAATATGGACTGTTTTTTCTAAAAATCCTCAGCCAAATTGACAAGAATTTTAAGCCAGTTCTAATGCCAACAGCAAGGCGCTGCCCTTGGGTTTTCTGTCTGCAACACGCAGGTGTCTACTTCTGTGACGTGAACAAACACAGCACAGATCCTTCACGGATCAGAGCACAGAAGCACATCTTGTCCCCTGATACCGACCTCAGAGTCTTCTGGGAAGAGGACTGCCTATATACCACGAGGTATTTGCTGCATAAAGCCAGAGTTCACTGGGCAGTGGCAGGCTTAAGTCACCTATTTTGTCCTCTGCACACATTAGAATTTAAAACCTACAATAAAAAGGCTGAAAGGGGAACTGCTAAGCTTTAATAAAAACAATTTTTAAATCTGCTTGAGATTTCAATTGATACAGCTTCCTGCACAGCAGCTAATGTTTATGCTGCACTTTGTGCTCAGATTTAAGTACCATCGATGCCCTCAAACACTTTTTTCTTTTAGACAAATTGTTTTCTTTCCTCAGCTGTTACTTCCTAATGGTATGAAAATTTCACATCCACTTTCTCTTATTGAACAACCAGGGCAGGATTCAGGTCTCCTGAAACCTATGGACTTTGCCAGAGGGTGAATGTAAAAGAGACTGGAATTAAATCCGGATGTCAGACTCCCAACTGTCACCTGCTCCTATTCAATCAATCTATTCTGAATATGACTTGTGAGGCTGCATAAGGTAAGCTGGGGCACAATACGAGCAAGGGAAAGCAAGAAGGAGCGCACATGATAGTTTGGTATTTCCGGTATCCAGGCAAAAGGAGTCAGGTGTGAGGTGCTGCAGAGGGCGATAATGCCAGTGGTAACAGCACCCTGTTGAAATGCTTGTTCTCATTCATAGTCCCTCTCTAGCGGTAACTAAGAGACAGCAGCTATTGATCAAACTGCACCAGGTACCGAAGTATCCATTTAGAGGTTTGGCAGCGCAGGAGAGGAAACGTAAATGTGTTGTGGAGGGTAATCCCACAAGCAAAGCACGCAGGAAGAGGAATAAGGAAGCCTCACGTAAGAAGCATGCTCTTCTTTTCCATTTCCAAAAGTCAAATGCTCCTTTTATTCTTGAAAAAGCCACAGACAACCAACCACAAGGATGCAACACTACTTTAGGGAATCCTGCCTTCCAGACAGGTTACCAGCACTGGGCTTTGTCTACTACACAGAAATCACCAGTATTAAAATCGAAAGAACCAGATTGAGAGAGGGGGAAAAAAACAACCGTAAATACTACCTATAATGGTCAAGTTCCAAGCTCCAGCATGCGAAAGTCAGACAACTTCAGAACTAGCTTCCCCAGCCGTGTTTAGTTCAGCCCTCTCTGCAGATGCATTATGATCAGTTTACCACTAGAGTGTCCTGGCATCTTACCTCTGTGACCCCATCCTCATCCAAAGCTGACTCTCCACTTGTCCAACACATATGGTGCCCTGCAAATGAGCAGCTGCTCAGTGTTTTGTTTTACCTTCAAAGCTCTTTGTGTGACCCTAAGCCTTTTTTGCAGGTTGCTTTTCCAGCTTTACTGTGCATGCAGAACTGGTCACTTCCTCCTGATCTTTTCTGAAGTGTTTATCTATACACATCTTATATTTGTAACACTGAAATGGGGGTTCATGGGGAAGGTTACTATCGCTGTTTTACACTGTGTTCAGCGAGGGAGGGCAAAGTTGAAATACAAATGAGATAACACTGAAATTCTCCTTTAATTTTGTGGTCTGCTTTGAGATACTCAGCACTTTGTCATATGCAGCAAAGGCTTGCTGCATAATTGAGGGCCTGCTGTGCTTGTTCCTGCAATTCTGAAATGAGTCCAAGGGAAATACAAAATTCAGTGAAATTTGCTTGTTTGTCTTCCTTAGGTTCAATTCAAAATCTCTAATGATGATAAATAAATACATAAGATTCTGCTGCACTCATCAAGTGCAATCTGAAACATTGCAAAGCAAAGCAAAACATAACTATCCCTTGAAGTCCCTTCCATCTTTGGGAGTTCTTATTTCACCCAGTCTAAGACAGTGAAAGTTCAGAAACGAAAAATCCTGTATTCCTGAGAGGAGCCTCAGTTTGCAGAACGGGGACCTTAATTAAAATGAAAATGCTGAAGCAGGTGCAGTCCACAGGTGTTGTCCCTGTGAACAGACCCAGAGCCTTGTCCTGGCGTATTTCTGTAATGTGGTCAGCCCATCGATGACGGATGTTGTAGCTGCCAGCACACGGCCCTGTGCAGCGCCCAGGGAGCTGGGTACAGCCGGACAGGCTCCTGCACAGCACCTACCCTTGCACCAGAAATGTCTGAACGTGGGTTGGGTGCCTTCCATCGCGCTGCCGACAGCCAAACAGCTCCTTTGGAGCTGGATGTTGAAGCACGCTGTGATGCCCGCATCTTTCACTGACTGCATTTCAAACCTGCTGTAAAAAACTGGATTCTATGTAGCTCTGTGACTCTGAAATTTCTTAGGAGGCCTGATTTTCTTTTGCCTTGTACCTTCTTTACGCTTAAGGGGGCTGAGAGTTGGTCTGGCTGTAATTTACTGCAATTTTAAACCCTATTACCCCCTCAGCATGGTGCTATATAAATGCAGTGCAGGGCCTTTAATTTTCTAGACAAAGGTATTATTTGAGTTCCTTTCATAGTCTAATTATTACTTAGCAAATATCATGTTGTGGTGAGTGTGGATAATTCTCAGATAATACCTAATTATATGGCTAATTCTTGTAATGACAGGAAAGCCTCAAAGATTCAGAGTCCAGATTCTTTAGACTGTCTCAGAACTCCAGATATTTCCCTGCACTTATAAACTGAGCTACGATTTATGAGGTTTTTTATATTTCTAGAATGTAAAACAGCTCTTGCTACAATATCTCAGACTCCTTAGCGGAATTTGGATTCACACATAGGTATGGACTGCTGTGATCTGAGTGACCTGACACAGCTCTAAACCTGATTAACTCATCAGATAGCCTGAGTATGTGAACAATTTATGCGACTGAACAGGCAGACCTTTCAGGGAATATACTCTTAGGGGAAAATGGTCTGTGCTAAATGGAGACAAAGAAGGTTTGACTCGATCAAAATTTCTAGTTTTCAGAAGCACGTGACAGGACAGATGGGCCACGAAGAAGAGAAAGGTTTGCAGGGGAGCAGTTAGTAGTGTTTATCTCAACCCCTGTGAATTCATAACTGTTCCTTGCTGTAAGTGCTTCCCTGGCAGGCTGTGATCTGCAGCACGCTGAACCGCTGCGCACAGGATAGGACCAATCAGACACACAAACTGTGTTTCCTGTGCAGTGGCACAGAGCTAAGCTCCAACCTTCATAGTTCACAAAGTTAGTTCATTAAAACACTCTTGACATCTCGGGCAGCTCCAAATGAAGTTTAGTCTTATCAGGTAACAAACAAGCTCCTGGCCTCCTGGACTTGAATCTGTGAGTCAATACCTCTCCCAGCTGAGACTGTAGACATAATGATTAATTCACTGCTGGCTGCCTGGGTAAGTGGCTACATAAATACAGAAGGAATGGTGCCTAGACAATCAGATACTGCAATCTGGAGACACACAGAAATGCGGAGATACACGGAGAAAGACAGGCAGGCAGGTATAAGACTGTAAGAACTCTTTTGAATGGGTCAGAGCAAAAGCCCTCCTGCATCACAGCCTTGACAAAGCCCAGTAACAAATGTTTAAGAAAGAACAGAATACATTTAGAGAAATCCCCTACCTCACTTCAAATTCTGGCAATCAGAGGCAGACTGCATTTAGACCATTGCATTTTATCGTTCTTAGCAGACCTTTCTTCTGTGAACCATCTCATCAGGTAAAGAAATGGATGCGGCGAAACCCTTGGTGACTGTTTTCATCACCTCCTGGCATTGCCTTGTGTAAGCATCAGGGGGATGCCATCACCCAGCTAAGGAGCTGCGGTGAAGGTAGGAGAGGTTGAGAACCTCACCTCTGGAGTGGTCCGACACAGCTTGTAGCTAGAAGTCTGGGTTCCACTGTCAGCATCACCTTCAACTCAGGCAAGTCACTTTGTATCTCTTAGCCTTGATTTACCCCTGTAAAATGAGTTTAACAGACTACTTCATGAAGTAGTCTCAATTAATTAGCATTTGTAAAACTGCTCTGAGATTCCCAGATGAAAGGCTGGCCTGGAATGGCAAATTGCTAATGATAATTAATAGTTATTCATGATCACTTTACAGAATTCCAAATTATTTTCTGAGGGGAAGAAAGTAGGGATAGAGGCTCTCAAGACAGAGATCACTAAAAAACCTCACGACAGCTATACCTCCCTGCCTGCCCTGCCTCCTTCCCAGCACTAATCGGAAGAGCCGACACCTCTCACGAGCAGAGGAAATGGAATGTCATAACAGCCCCAGGTGCTCCTGTATTCACTGCACGTTCTTCCCCCGGCACACAACAGAGCTGGGGAGGGGTAGGAAGGGGGAGTGAGGCAGCAGGAGTGGATGAACAGGGGTGTTACATTTCTCTCTCAAATTGATGCAAAGGCAGCCCTAATTAAACAGATGTTCTTAATAATACTCTGACAACTGTCCCTGCTTTAATTTGCTTCAGAGTAAAGATTAATATAACAGTGCAACAATACTTTACAAGGGGAGAAAAGGGAGCTGAGCTAATAAAAGGCAGTAGCTTACATGGTATATTATCGCTTTTCTTTCTGCTTGTCTAGCGAATATTTACCTCCTCTGGGAGCAGTTTTCATATTTATTTGATCACTCCTCCAAGCTAAAGCTGACTTTGTGGTACATTGCAAAAGGATTAATGCCAGGGCCAAGAGGTGTGCTGGGTGCACAGTCACATCAGGGTCTCCATGGTGATTCTCCAGCAGCAGGAAAGATCCCAGCGGCACTGAACTTAGCAGCGCTGCTAACCACAAGCCATGGCTAGCAGAGAAGGAATTCTCTGATGAGCCATTCTCTGATGAGCCTGGCTGCATCTGGCCTGACACCCCACGTTGTCCAACAGTATTAAGTCTGTGGTCCATCTACGTGGTCCAAGGTTTGGTCTTGGTTTTGGAAGTAGTAACCTGGAACTTTGGGAGTAACCAAATCTCCAACATCACACCACATCTTAGCCTTAATATGCACAGTGAGACTGACATCCTGGAACGTGATATTTAAACATATACTAGCAAGCTGATCTTCACTTTGATTATAACTCTGGGTAGTCTTGTTAAATAATAAATCAATACTTATTGTTATATTGACTTTTGCCTGGTTTGAATTCGCAAGAATTTAGCAGCAAGAAAGAAACTAAAGTCTCTGAAGTAGGAGAGCTGTCTCTGGTCTCCATAGATGAGTCTGAAGCTTTTCTGGTTCAGGCCATTCATAAAGGGACCTTTCCACAAACAGGAACAGGCTGCAAGTCTTTCAGTTTTGAAAATAAATTCACTGCCAGAATATGATGCTTCATATCTAACAATGCAGCATCTTCTGGCATTATGTGTGGGCCAACAGAGTAGCCCTATGAAAAGAGAGAAAGAGCACCCCTGGCTGAATTGTCATCCATTCCGGGCGCTGCTCAGCACAAAAGGTTATTATGAGGGAGCATGATTTCGCTACCTTGTGCCTGAACTGAAACAGCCTGCAGAAATGATTTGGCACGCCTGCAAATAATGTCTGTCACTGCTGTGCGTGCTCTTTGGTGTCAGCTGCTTTCTCAAGCTGCTTTCCCCCGTCTGCAAGGCGCCCTGCTCGCGTATCTCCTCCCGGCAGCTTTATGCTGGGCACAGCCCGGGCTGGGGCTTAGCTTGCCTTTAGCTGCAACCCGGGGCGTCAGCTCTGCCTCCCCCAGGCCCTACCTGAGCGAGAGCGCGTCAGTCTGCACGTGCCCCAGAGCTGGACTCTGACACTTTGTCCCTCAGTTTGCCAGGTGCATGTACAAATTATCTCGTTCCAGCAAGAAACAAACACAAATGGGAAACAGCTAGCTTATGGATCACCTCATTAAATTTTCCACCCCAAATCTCTTCCTTCCCAACAGCTAGGAGGATAACTGTGCTAAGCACTGGAGGCAGTGGGAAGGCACGCGTATTGTCTGGCAGAGTGAGAAGCCAAGGGAGAATGGGAGAGACGGAGGGGCAGGAGCAGAGAGCAAGGAAGCCATCGAGGGAACAGAGACAAGGTGACATGGGAGAGATAGAAAAGGAGGGATCTATGGCAATGGAGAGAAGGAAGGAAGAAAAAGACTCACTCTCTCCATGGAATATGAGTTACCATTCAACTATTCTTTAAATATTTTAAAGCTCTGTTTGTTACGCAATTTGTGAAGCTGTTTACGATAATGAAGTCCTTAGACAATAAGGGGGAAAGCTGAAGAAAAGAGCAGAAGCTGGCAGCTAAGTACCTTGCCCTTTGCTGGAATTAATGAGGCTTGTTTACTTTCTGGCTTTTTACGGCTTTCTGAAATGTCAGGTGTCACCCAGACTATCTTGACAAAAGCGCGCTGTCAACCTCTTCCCCCACACACACCCTGGTCCTATACCTCAGTGTCCTCATCCCTCTCCTGACTTTTCACTCCAAAACCCTATCCACTGATGGACCTTTGAATTTTTCACACGGGGGACTGCAATTTCCATGAATGGACTCATTACTAGGACTAACATATTACAGCTGTAGCATTCCTGGAGCTGTTACACTTACATGGAGTTAGCAGCATGCAAACAATCACCACAGAAGTGACTGTGTACAGGAGAAGGCTCTTCAGACTTCTGCAGCTAAGAGGTTCCCTTGGTCTCTGCTCTCAAGCAGGGACAAAGTTGTGAATGTCTGCTGGAATTACTGTGGCTAAATTGATGGATGCTCCAGGCTTGGACTGACCTGGTCTTGTCCTTGGCAATTATCTTGCATCGCTCTGGGCTCCCTGTTCATCCAAGAACTATTCCTGGATCATTTGCAGACCCTGCAAGAATTACGCTGGCTAAAAAGTTGCTTGGACTTATTTAGTTCTCTTACGTGACCCCTATCAACTGGACAAGTCTTCCAGAGCTTTTGACTATGGGACAGAAGGTAGAGGGCTGCAGGACCCTGCACTTTGAAGTGAAACAGTGTCAATTACTCAGTCTTTAGACAGAAGGTGAATGGGACTTTCAACCCATGGCAACACCGGTTGGCCCTGACTGAAAGCATTCTTTGGTTCTTCCTTTGCCGGAAGAAAAATATAAGCTAAAGGTGGTCAACAGCCAAAAAAGATAAAAGGGTAAGATGGAGCATAAGGTAATGGAATGTGTAATAGTCCCAAGCACCTAACAAACTGAACTCTGCTGAGTTTGCTGAAGGCAAAACACAGACAGGAAAAATGAAGGTTTTAGAAAGAGGTATTTTTAGGCAGCATTATCTATGCTAACTAGAAGGTAGTAAATCCCACCCCAAACTCCACTCTTATCAACACCACACTCTCAATGTGCTCTCCAAACACAGTTTTATCACTTCAATATGAAAACGAGTCAGGCAAGCATAGCCGCCCTGACGCAGACATGCTCACAGGCAGAGGGACAATGAGCACAGCACAGAAGAGCTAAGCTCTTACGGACAGGGTGCTTAGCAAGAGAAAAGGACGAGGGGGGCAACCCTTTCCATTTCTACCAGCATCTTTCTAACACTCGTCACCAACAGCACCTTTCTCCTGCTCCTTTCAGTTGCCCCCTTCTTTCGTACCCTCCTGTCAGGTCCTGGCTCTAGTGTCCCAGGCACAGTGAGGACGAGGAGCTTGTCAAGCAGCTGCTCTAAGCCCATATTCCCCAGGCACATCTCAGCCTTGGTGACAGAGAAAGAATTAATACAGCGTTGCAGGGGCAGGCTGAATTATTTAGTTGCCCCATAAATCAGTTGGCTGGAATGCTCTCTGCACAGCAACATCACTGGCCATTGCTCATTATTCTTCTCCTTGCTAGGGCTGCCAAAGACGGTCTCAAAGGTTAATGACAGAAAGACAACGCCCATTCCCATTCACGGAAACTTTTCTTGCTGCTTCCGATCACCCCTTTCTATTGCTGCAGCCGAGCTGATCCAAAGCCCCCAGAAACGAAGGCCCTGGGGGGGCCTGAATCACAGCCTCCCCCACTCACCACCAGCCCAGGCCTCCCAGCCAATGCTGGGAGCAGATCTCTGCTGCCCACCCCGGGCCCAGCCTTGCAGCCCTGCGGGCTCACGGTGGCCACAAGAGGCGGGAAGGCCCGGCCCAGCTCCTCATCCCTTTTTAACAATCATTTTGACATTCTCCCTCTGATGGCTGACACATTTCTGCATGTGGGCTGACTCATATAACGCCTCTTCTTCTGCTTGTGTCCTACCAGAGTTATGCTGGCCCTTAGCACAAACACACTCGGCTCCACGGGGCCCCCGTCCTCCTGCTGTCCCCACCTCAGTGGGCAGCGAAGCAGCACCCCTACCCGCGCGGCGCTGCAGCACGTCACATGTGAAATGAGGTTTCATGTTAACAGCCAGGGTTAGTATTCCAGCAGAGAAAAAAGCATGCACAAACCTGCTCTATGTTCCTCCCTTTGCAGGCCACAGATCAGCCCCATAAACTAATGGAAAGCCCTAAAAATACAGTTATGGTGCTCTGACTCTACTGGATATGGCAGATCTGCCCCTGACTATGACTGTTGACTGGTAATGTATAGTTGTGTCTCTAGGTTATTCGAGGGCCTCAAAGAGTTTTATGGGGATAAATAAATCCAGCTACTTTAATTGCAGAAGGATCTCCCCAGGCACACAGTGCTGCACCAGGCCGTTTCTCTCACACTGTCTGCGCGGTCCATATGCAAGTCCCTTTCAGCATCTCTAGGTGTGGGATCAGAGTGGAGAATGTGAAATTCACTCAACATCTTTAAATTATACTGAGTTACTGCAGGGTCTAACAGAGCTCTGCAAAGCACAGATTCTAACTCAACATTATTCAATTAGTCCATTTTGCTGATTACCATCTGGGTCACTGTTGTCAGGGTTACAGCTGGCTCAGTATTCACCCATAGATCATACTTGAAAATACACCTGGGGAAATGGGGATATTAAAAAATAACAGACCTTGAATGTAACATGGTTTCAAAACATTCCCACAGCTGCTTTACTGATCCTAGAGTGAAGTTCAGTTCATTAACTTTGTCCGTCTTAAGTAAAGTAAAAATAAAAACATGTATTCATGTGCGCTCTGTGCTGACGGTGGATGCGTGATGCAGGGGAGGGTGGCGTGGATAACTTTCTCATACACAGTGTGCTTTATGGACTGCTGCGAACACAGATCTGGTGATTTCAAGCGACTGTGTCTGCCTATGCAAGACCGACAAGGGCTGGGGGATTGTGAGACTGACTGTGGAAACAGGAGATCCCGAGTCCACCTATGTGAAAGTGCCTGTGCTTGTGATTCAAAGAACAAATGCTGTAACTGTGGGGACATATGCACAGGATAGAAAAAACAGTATGAATATTTTTGAGTATTACTGCTTGTGTGTGCCTGGCTGCATGTACAACCAAGAAAGCACGTGCCCATGCAGCCTGTGTGTTGGGGAGATTTAACCTGCACAATTCTGTTTGTCAGATGGTAAAAAGGCATGGAAGTGCACTGGGAGAGAGCAGGGGGAGACAGAGAATGGACTGGCACATATGATTTGGGGATTGTGTGACTGTATGCCCATGTCTCATGGTTGTGCATGTGACTGTGCATTTGCTAAGTAGCAGCTAAAGGAGGTCAGTTTGGGACGAGCCAGTTGCAAAAATAGGATCATCAAGAGGATGGAGCTCCAGGTGACAAGAGCACTGAAATCACTGCACTTCAAGCCCAAATGAGACCATGTCATAGCAGTACAAGGAGCTTGCAGCTGAGCCCAGGCTTGTGTTACCCTCCAGCCTGTGGTCACAGCGAGTGCGTGCAGCAGTTGTGTGAGCACTGATTGCATTATACCCCTGAGAGAGAGTGAACTTCCAGACAAGTCATTTGTTTTCTAAAAAGGCTAAATCCTTATTTCCTCTGAGAGGTACCACTGGCCTGAAGTTCCCAAGGTCTAAGCAAAGCCATCAGTCACAGTCAACTGGGCCTGGACTGCAGGAAAGTGGCAGTCGTATCTTTTAGAGACAAGTAGGTATATAGGGACAGACTGTTGACCTGGTAGAAAGGCAACTGCTCTAAACAAATGCATAATGGAAAGATGTAAACTGGCCTCTATTTCACTTTCGAGGAGAGGACAAGCCAGATATTTACGGCCCTAGGAGAGAAGCTTCTTCTTCCGTGTCTCTAGAAGCAAGAGCCAAGGACCATAATGGAAGACACAGCAGGAGTAATAAATGCAAATCAGGTGGTATTCGGTGCTGCTTGACCATGTTTTGGATCTGATTTACTGTATGACAGAGCTGGACAAACACTGAGCGCATATGAGGTATCCCATCAACTAATTGCTCTTGTATGTAGTTTCCCTGTCTCTTCAGGAAGCTTATATCCTAGGTGAAATGGGTCCTACAGGGTCAAGATAAAAATCTGCTATCAAAGTCCGACCTTTGCATTGCAACTGGTGCCACTGGGAACCTGCCCAGGGCATAAATGAGAGTGACCCAGAAGCACTGCAGTAGCCAGGAACACTTTAAGAAGGAATGTCATTGATGTGCCTCTGCGGGGCCACGGCTGGGGTGATACAGAGAGCTGTCAGCTGTGGGTGACTCTGGGAAGCTGTCTGCACATGGATAACCCAGTTTCCCAGCTGCTCTGTGCCACAGCAGTAGCATAAGTTGCTAGAGCACGGCCCGCAGTTTAGCTCAGTTTCACGTGATATCCCTCCTATATGAAAACTGAAAACAGTATCCACCACTGAAATGCAGCAAATTCCACCTTGGGTGGAATATGACAGCTATTTAAGGATGATGCTACACAGTCTGAAATAGGAAGTGAAAGGAACTCTAACTTGTGCAAACGCAGGGGGAATACAGATAGGAAGAATATTAGTCTGCAAATGGGAAGGCATCCTCAGACCTCAGATTTACATCTAATCCAACCAGCACTGACTGATACCACCCTCTGTGACCATACTCCTCTGCCAAGGACCTCATTAGAGGTACCTAATGCAGCGATGTTCTTGTTGAAAACCCTTTCTAGCAGTACAGTAACATTTTTTGGAGAAGTTCCACCTTAAACACTGATCAAACCTGACCTGCTAAGCTTGATAACAGCAGCACCACTTAGAAATCTGTCCATGCACTGATTCTGCCCTTTTTGAACCTCCACCATGAGTTCATCAGTAAACAGCTAAGCAGAAACTTGATTATAAATGTGAAACAAGATTGTCTCCTCCAGAGGAAGATTTAATGCAGAGTAGTTTTAAGCTCCTTCCCACAGTAGGTTTTCACAACTTGCTGCTTGAAATCACTCACAAAGAAGTCTGTCAATCTAAAATCAAGCTGTGCTGCCCAGTCCAATTTCTGTTTCTCCCACCAACACATCAGCTTATCTCAGCATTTCAGCATCTTTTCAATGGTTTTAATACCTGGCACAGATTTAGGCAGAGGATGGTCAAATATCAAACAGGCAATGTTTCAAAGAGATTCTCGGAGGAGGCAGAGATCTCAGTTTATGACTTGAGTGTTTGATTACTTCCCTCTCAGCACAGTCCCTTCAAACCAAAGGGCAATTACCAAATGGAGCACTGGAAGCGGAATAGCTCGAGAGTGGTTGGAATGAATAGAGATCTATTGGTCACGAAAATCTATGCTAACACAGAGTTAGAGAACTAACCCGTCTCTCTGTGTGCACAACCATCCTCTGATGAAGGCACCTAATGCAATTATTTTGTTTTTTTCACCACTGCTGCCAAAGCCTCTTCACTCACTTGCTGTTCTGACCACGTAAAGCTAACATATAGCATCTTTGGGAGCCTTCAGGAATCTTTTTATCAGATTCCTGTACCAAGCATGCTCTATCCTACTACTGAATTTAATGAATCTTGCTGGAATGCAATAGTTTTCAGACCAGCATTCTAAGGGTTGACATTGTCTTGGAAATGATAAAAGAAATAATGTACGTATTGGGTTTTCTCTTCTCTTTTGAAATGTAATCCTGGGGCTGTGTGTAAAGAAGTAATTGTATTTGAAAAAGAGAAATGAGACCATGCAAAGTCAAGCTTTGAGAAGCTCTCAGCAGAGGCAGAGAAGATTCAGACTGGACTCTGGGACACAGAAAAGGATTGATAGTGAGAGATGTCAAAAGGTGAGCTGGAGAAAGAGTTGCATAAGTCACTGAAATAGCATTGTAGATGGAGGGATGAGGGGACAGAATGAGAAAAACATATTATAGAGATGAATGCATTCATCTTTGTACAGGTATTTCTACTTATTTACCTACCAACACTTTGTCTTGTTTTCCTGTGCTTACCTGACTCTACGACAAAACCGCTTCCCTCTTCTTTCTCTTCTAGTCTCCTTCTCTCCTAGCCTCTTTGTCCCTCCACCTCCTTCTGTTTCTAAACTTCTCTTCCAGAGCATCTCTGCTTCCACTGAAAAATGTTGCTCTCTTCTCTAGTCCACTGAATCTATCACAAGCCACACTTATAGCTATCTGGACACAATGAAATTCCAGTTCCCTGGTACGTAAACAATCACTTCTTTTCATGTAATCTCAGGATTATTCATTTTAAAGGGAGGGAAATAAAATTTAATGAAATTTTATAAATGCTGAGATTTAAAAACTAAATGACCAGGGTGCAACAGGGCTTTATTAAAATACAAAGAGATTAGCAAGGTCTCAATCCCTTCAATTATTAACAATGTACTTGTTCTCCAGGAAAGAACCCATGAAAATTTAAAACAGATGAAAATGGTTGTTCGCTTAAAACTGCTCAGTTAATCTGTGAGAAATGTTTTATTCAAAGGCATTAAATGACTACTGCAAGGTTTGATATGCGATAATCCATCATTCATGTGGCACAAACACGGAGATCGATAAAATGTGTCAAGAGAAGAGGTGAACATGGTATCTTTGGAGGATTTTTGCACAGGAGGCTTGTTTCAATTCATGGGATCTCTAAAATCAATATTATGTCATAGATTTTAGAAACTGGATGCTTTTATTTTTTATTTTTTTTTATAACTCTTAAGTCTCAGCTCAGATTTGGAGGCTGAAATAGCATGAATTAAAAGGAGAAAACTGTCTCAAAAGCTTCGGTATAAATTTTCACTAAGGGCAAGGAGATAGTTTCTGGCAAAGAGTTTGGGAATGGCCATATGACAGGGGTTTGGGTATACCGGCTATAAAGTCAGCGAAGACGGAAATTTGGATCTGCATTGAAGGTCATATTGGATTTCTCCCCAAAACCAAGTTCAAAGTAAAATGAAAAGGCTTGGTTTTGACCACAGTGAGAATGGAAACCCATTTAGGAAACATGCACACGGATCTGCCTGCTGCAGCCAAACGCAGACTTTTGGGGCAGGAGTTCCCTTACAAGCTACAGGCACTATTAGCAGGACTGTGCACCTGCTTGACCTTACTCGGTTTAGAGCTTGAACTCCAACTTGAACAACCTTATTTTTATTGCTCTTATTGTTTGCAGTAGAATAGGGTCAAAAGACAGCCATCTGACACCAAGGCCATGAGAGCATAGGGATGTTGCTTTTGTTCTAAGAAAAAACAAAACAGGGAAAATAGAGGAAATCTACTATAAAAGGAAAGTGTTTTGTACATGGTGCCTATTGTACCAGTTAAGCTTTGAGTACAAGGGGTTCTTTTACCCAGTGTGACTATTCTTGTGGCCAGGCATAAGGTTTATTTCTGCTTTTATTTGAACAAAAGAATTCTTGTAAAAGACTGTTTCCTTACAATGCACAGTGTAAATGCACAATACTCAAAAAAGATGTGGCTAGGAAGCAGTGAAAGCCCACAGGTCCAGAGGGTAGAATTAGAGAGAGGCATTCACCGGGGTTCTCACCCCTTTACTCTTTACTTCCTTTCTGTGTTTCTGCAATTACTGTGCTTTCCAAGGTGAGATTAGGCAAGAACAAGGCTGCTGATCTAAGCACACAGATTAGTTTTATCTCTTAAGGATAAGGCTACTCAGCTCATGATAGTCTGTTATCTGTATTCATAATGAGCAGAGATGTAATGGAGAATCACCAGCCTGCAGTGAGTAGCCAAAGTGAATTGTAAGCAGCGGCTGTGTCTCTGTTTAGCTTGCTCTGTAGTCTGATAATACCAGACTGGGCAAAGAGCTGCCAAGTAACTCCCATTACAGCAAGGACACACAGCCACACGTTTGAACTACTGCAACCAGGGGCAGATGCAGTTGTAAGAAGAATGAAATGGTGAGGAGACAGTCATTTGTTATTGAGATAATAAGACTGGTAACAAAGGGTACTGAAATACAGATGAGCTACCATGAGGTAAAATGCAAGAAAGGACCATATCTGTTCATCTCTTTATGGAGCTAATGATGGAAACAATAATTGTTATGTCAAAGTGGCTTGGGGGCAGAGAGAACCAGGAAAGAAGATGGCAATAAATACCACTTTGTTTCTTTCCGGGTTAGCCTGAACAGACGTGCATGGTAGTGGTTTGCTGGGGGAAAACCAGATCTGTGGGAGGTAATCGGACCTTCTGCATCCTGCTCAAGCATTACACAGCTCTTTATACCTCAGTTAATGGAATAATTCCTTCATGGTGCATAACAGCCCAGATATATGGCATAAGTGCAGAAGCTAGGGAATAAATTCAGGGGAAGAAGATGATTCTTTCCCAGTTTCTCTGGTATTGAAACTGCTACCGTGGCTCAAAATTGCTCTACACTGGTGTGGAGAGACTGTGAACTGTCTGGTCTCCCACAAATCTGGGCAGAGAAGCAATATGGAGAAAGGAACAGCTAGAAGCGCACAGGGCTTTTAAGTGTCTGTAAAAGCATCTTTGGTTGATTAAAGAAGTGTTCACGTTAATCATATCTTGTGCTTAATGAACTAACACAAATTGCATCAAGCAGTGACTCTTTTATGTAATATGCTTAGCCACGATACAAACCTCTCCAAGAAAAATAAAGCAAAACAACCAACCGAGGCATTCCCATCCTTCAATCAAATGACAGCTCTTGGAAGGTTAAAAGTAATGGTGTTTCAAAGCTACCAGTGAAATATGTGCTACAGAGTGCTATACACCTTCTTCCGATGAGGAGAAATACACAAACGTAGCTGGGGAAATGAGAGAAAAACACAGACAAGAACTGTATAAGCATTGTAAGAGCACCCATTTTATCAGCCTTTCTTTGTGCACGTAGTGAATCCTAGCTCTAGTGAGTGGAAAGAGGCAGCTTCATCTAACTACTGAGTCCTGGTTTTTGTCCTGACCTTTCATCATTTCTAGTATGTTCATTGCCAGTCTATTTCTGGCTCTGTTCCTGACTCACAGCATGAATTTGGATACATTTATTTCATTTCTCCATGCCTCAGCTTCCATTTCGGTGACATTTAACGAGCTGAAATCACTGATATGTGTGGAGCTCTTTGAAATTCCTGGATAAAAGTAAGGGACTAGCTTCTGTTAAAAAGATGACCAAATTTGTGAATGAACAAACCTAGGGTCAGATAACATATTGGAAAGATATCTGTAAGAGATAATGGAACACTTATTCACACAGCCATCAGAAGGCTTGACATGGTCTTGTTGTAAATGGAAGCAACAGTCCATTTCTATGGGCTCTGGGCCAGTTTATATAAAGGCTGACATATTACTAAAAACAGAAAAGGTCTACTTTCCATTTCGTGAGGCAGGCTTTTTCATTGCCATATGCTTCTGCTTTTCTGTCTAGCTTTTTTTCCCAATGATCTGAGACGGTTCTGTAATCTATTACTATGTTCTCCAGCTCAAGAATCTGATCCTAAAAGGATAAGGGAGAATTCCTGGTGCTTCTTGTTGCCTTTACACAGGCTTTTCATGTCAATCTTCACCCTAGCACCTTGGACACTGGTGGCACCCATTTTTTGTTTGCTTGTTTTGCCTGTGGCAAGGAACCATCTAGTTTTCTGAGCCCTGAACAACTGGTCCCCTTTTAAAGCCAGTTGGGTGAAACATAAGCTTTGCCTAGTGATGGAACACCACCCCTAATTCATTGGTGTACGACAACCCCTGTGCATCAGTTCGGTGACATCGGTGACATGAAATTGCATAGTGCTCCTCATTTTATCTAGGGTTAAAAAGCCCCCATCGAGAACCTTTCCTAACTGAGAATCTAAGCATCCAGCCTCAGTCAAAATACCTCAACTTCCAAGTAAAAGTGGACAAGGGGAAAGCGAGTGTTCCCATACTGCCTGGTTGCAGTGTGGAGCCGAAAGCACATTCAGGGCTGAGCTACGAAGAAGTTGCATGGATCCTTTCAGTTGTGAGTGGAGCAGGCACCTACAAACAACTTGCTCCTACAGCTTTTGCAGTTCTGCTGAAGTCCTCATAGTTTTTCCAGGCAGTCCTGCTGCAGTGCAGCTATTTCAGCCTGGTTAATGGCTAAAAAACAGATTGATGACAACTTACTGAGGTCCCTTTGTTGTTTCAGGGAGGATTTTTTCCTCATTATATTCTTACTGAAAAAGAATGATATTGTACAATATTCCTAGATTTAGGGAATCTCTCTGCCAATTCAGTTCAGTCTGAGCCAATCCAATCTACCCATCCATATGCAGAGATTCAGGAACTCATTTGAGAGCTGGAAAGTGAGAAAGTAATAATTTTCTAACCTGCAAAGATGTTGCTGTGAACAAGGTTAGGTGAGAGGATTCATCTTCACTGAGCAATGTTTTACTCATGGGGTTTTCAAGGTTGGGCACTGGGCTGCCCGGACACTGTATCATTTTTATCATGGCACTTCATTTTTCATTTTACTGTTAGCACTTGCCTCTTTCCCCTCCCTTTCTTTCAATTTTCAACCTTTTTGTAAGTGATCCTGATTTATTTGGTCTCTCCACACCTTTCTCCCTCCCCTCCTCTCCATTTAACTCTCCATAGGAAGAATGAATTTAAAGTAGTGGAAACACTTCTAGCCTGGACAGGAGGGCCGAGCAGTTAAAATTGGCTAGCGATTCGGAAGAGCTCAGGTGCTATGGCAACAGGCCACAGAGGTATTCAGACAGATATGATAGCTGTCATTTCCTTCTCACTCCCCGCTCCACACACCTCCTTTGGCAAGGGCTGTCTTTGAATTTTGGTTTCAGGAAACACCAATTTTAAGGGCAGATGGTTTTATACTAAGGGAGGGGACAGAGGGGTTTTTGTTTGTTACTATGAGCTTGTATGTCCAAATTATCAAGCATTACAAATGTCATAAATTTTAATTTTCTTCTAAATAAGTAAAACTGATAATTTGATCAATTTCAGTGATTTCCATATAAACTGATATTCTTCAAAATTTAAACTAATGGGTAAATTCCAGCTACCCTGAGATTCCACTGTGAGCCCCCCGCCCGGCTACCGTATGTGTGAACACCCTTCACCCTGGATAAAACACACTCACAGACCTTAAATATTTTTACTGCTTTTTATGTGAACAGGGAGATTATAAGAATGGCCATAAAGAACCTAAAACTCAGCTAAGAAAGGAGAGCAGATCCTACATCAAACTATTTGTTCTGAACCTCTGTCTGATTAGAAAGCTTGAACATTTAACCCCTTAGCGTTCCATTACTTCCTTAACCAAAGGAAATAGTGGTGAGGGATGCGGTGACTCACAGTATTGCCAGTACTATCTTCTGTTCCTAATCCTTATGCCTTCTAAAAGCATTGGCTGTCTTACTGCTCTGAGTGCACAAGCATTTTGTTGAGCTATCCAATAACAAATGGAGTTTTTAAAGTTCAATTAAAAATCAAAGAGGTTTGCTTCTTTTAAAATAACTTACCTTGAATTTCTCAACAAAGAAGTTAATCTGCCCACTCACACAACTTTGCTGGGGACCTTCCCCCAGTTTCCCTCAGCCTTCACCTTTGTAAATCCTTTTCATATCAGCTTTGACAACGTTCTTATCCTGGTTGTTACCTGAATCCATCTGAAAGTTGGATAGGTTTAGAACCTCAATACCGAGTGAGTTGAAGTCAAATCCCAGGCTCAAAATTCTCCCCACTCTCTGCAACCAAGCTCTGTATAAATCCCCAGCACCCTGTGCTAAGCATTCTTCTATATATTTTGGACAAGAGTGAGTTAAAAAAACAGAGCTGAAATTCCAGTCTTGCATGTCTGCCATTGGAGCAGATTCACTGCTTGGGATAATTCCTCTGAACTGAACAGCACTAACCCAGGGATGAACCTAGCCTACAAGCCATATGATGCTATGCACTATAAATCCCCCTTCTCATTTCTTGCTCTGGCTCCACGCTATTTATTGTCTGGCCCAGTGAAGCAAGGAGCAGTGTCACATGTTCACGACACAAACACGCTGTCAGGAAGTCTTATGTCTGATAGCCTGGCTGACCAGAATGGAGACTCAAATATTAGCAGCTTTTATCTAAAAGGGGAGGGAAGGGAAAGCTCCATCTCCAGGATAGAGGACAAAATATTGAAATGATCCATCACAGCTGATGTACCCAGATGGCTTTATGAATGAGAGGGAAAGGAAATGGATTGCCCAGGTCACCGCATTTAAAGCAACAAAGGTGAAAAGGAGATACACCTTACTTGTGCTGCCTGGAAACAAAGAAGTAAACTAAAAATTAAAATTAAGGGTTGTATAAAAGACTTCCTCATATCACTTTAATCACAGTACAACACACCTCCAATGAACGAGACAAAGACCAAGTAGATAGATGGACAAGAAAGAAAGAGTTAATCTTCAATGCCTGAACTAAACCAGAAAAACTTCCAACCACTGAACTGGGGGTTTCCTTACTAATATTTGCAAAGAAGAAACACCTGTATAATGTTAGTAATTGAGACATGGAGAGCCATCTTTTGGAGGACCTCCCTTACTCTTTCTGCCCTTTTAAATTTCATGGGGATTTTGCTTGGCTGAGAATGCTTGGTTTGACCAAGAAATTCCCCAAAGCTTTTCTGATTCCTTCTACACTGTGGAACCCAAAGCAAAGGCAGCCTATTTGCAGTAGTCAGATACCGATTGGCATATATATTTTGGAAAATCAAATAAATGTTATCGGTCTGGTACCAGCTCATCTTTTCATCTGCCAGGGGTATTTCTAAAGTATTGTTCACCTTGGTATCTTAATACTATTTCGGAAGTGTGAGTCAATTACAGCACCAGCCAGTCCCTGTTACTGAACTGACCTCAGCAGAGGGCAAGCGTTGGCCAAGCATTCTGGTATCTAGAAGGGAGTTACATTTTGACACATTCCCATTTTTACAGAGTGAATCTGGATAGCTGATAAAATGATTTGGGATCCCTCTGGATGAAAGCTGCTATGGAACCCTGGAACAATTGTCATTACTGCCTTGTGGTGCTTCGTGTGCTTTTTAAGGTAATTAATATTGATTAATATGGTATTAAACAAAATTAAACTGAGAACCACTGCAAGGTCACTCTAACTAATATATTTAATTCTTCACATTAAAATTCCTCTTCTGCCATGTTTGTTGATTGGTTTGTCTGTTTAATTAGTTACAATGACTGTCTGAGCTGGGACTCTGTTGCCTGTCAGCATAACAAATAAGCATATCCATAAAGTAAATGACAACCTCTCATCTTTTAGGACACCCAACACATTATAAATGTTAAGTGACAGACCCCATAATTGCATGACAATTGCTGTCTCCCTACTCCAGGGTTCCTGCTCTACATCGTTCTGTTTTGAGCCATGTCATTTTTATTTCTGATTTAGATCTACTCTGGCTGTTACAACCACAGATAATTTTCAGCTACCTATCAGACATCAATAAAGTTCAGCGTGTCATGGCTTACGACCAGGTTATGAATGTGGGCATTGCCATACTAACCGGAGCATGCCTCAAATCTCCTTGCTGGCAATGGCCAGCATTCAGAAGCGAATACAGGATAATAATAACATGAAATTACAAAACAATCTGGCTACAGGATAAGCAGCTTCCTGAGCACTGCCACTCGGATGCTGGCTGATAACCTGAGGCACAATACTCATGTAGTGACAATGAACTCTGAAAGAAGTCCTATTCTCTCCACAGGGAGCAATGAACTATCCGCCAGGAGTCTGGTGTGATATGGCTGGAACTGTAGGCCATGTCGATAATATCTGAAAATCGCTATTGACTAACTCTCAGAAAGAGATGCTCTTTAGCGTAACTGGGAATTGTTAAGCTCAGTATTATTGTGATCATTTATCTAGCAAGGGAAAAGAATCACTTGGTTGCATGAAGGAGGCCTCCCACAGTGTTCCCTTCTGGCTCTAAATCACACACATTTAATAGCTATCCATTGGGTTTGGCACCTCATGGATAGGACTTCAGATGATAAGTCGGAAATTGTAAGGTCTGTTAATAGAAGCATGCTTCACCTCTATATATCTCTGCGTAAAAATGACGGCAATGCTTGTCTTGGTCACAGGATGTTGATGAAGATCTTTTATTTAGTCAAATAATCAGGACTAGGTCTGTTTTTCTTGCAGCACAGTTACACAGGCAGCTAAGTCCTAGGTTACTATTTCCATCATAAGCACTCTGGGACAAAACCTCTTGTACTAACTGGGGTAAGGTCAGTGAGTTAGGATGCTGATGGTGTGGTCCTGCGCTCAGCTCTGATGCTAAGCAATTCCAGCTCTCTACGTGCACTGCCCGCAAGCCACCCTGATCTGTATGTGGTAAGGTCCTGTATAAAGCAGCTGGCATCTGCCTTCAGTGCCCCACTATTTTTGCTCACTTGGCATGCCCTCCTTGGCTGGCTGCTTCCTGAGCCTTTTCTACTTTACCACAGAGCAAGTGTTAAAGGAAAGAACGATATTTGCAAATCTGCAGTGTTTTCCGAGTTGCCTGAATTCCCCCAGCACTAAGGTGCATATGTGCAGATGCCTATGTTTCCCCAGTGTTCCCTTCAATGACTACGCTCAGCACTTTTCTAGCACAGAGCCAAGGATTATTCTAGTGGAATTACAAGAGACGAGGCAACTCCGTCTCTGCAGAGAAAACAATTTCACAGAAGACTAAACTAAGTTAGGACGGGAAGCGGGGACACAAAGGCAGTGAAAAAGAAGCTGATCTCTCTTTGGCTTGCCAGAATGAAGAGCCAATTAGGGTAAACCGGCATCCAGAGTATTTTTTTAAAGGACAGAAAGGCATGGAAGCGTGAGGTGATTTGATTCCACATAACTTTCTTTGCCAGCTTAGTTACCATTGTACCTCCATCCATCCCCTTCCTGGGCCCTTTATTCTTAATGTTGCTTTTCAGTGGTCCCACAGAAAGCTTATTCTGCGTAGCTGATGAAGGAACGGGATGCGACTCAAAGAGCGTGGCACGTAGGTACCTGAGGAAGCAGGAGCGGGGAAGCCTGTGTACCTCAGCTACTAACTCCCCAGCTGATTTTGGACAAAATACACACTGTTTGCATTTAAGAAGCCTAATGATGGAAGGGATGAGCTTCGCTGTGGTTTTGCAGAATTGAGATCAGCAGGAAACCAGACCAACAAAGGTGGGAAACACATTTGGATAAGAGGTGCCAAATACTTGCCCAATGCTAAAAGCCCGCCTGATGAGGTACCTTGACAAAGGACTGCTCAGAGCACAAGTTTTGAAAAGACTGAAAAATCCACTTTTTGCTGCATTTCCAGCTCAAGATAGTACATATAACTTAAATACAGAGGTATCTATGCAAACCATTTAATTTGGCCTAACTTAGCACCTATGATTCACAGGGACAGACAGAAGCATACCGCTTTTCATCATCGTCCAAAGCCTACACTCCAGCTCTGAGTTGTCTATTGTTTATGCTCTGCAAATACAGGCAGCTGCTTAGCTGCGGGCTTTGTTCATTTTCCAGAAAATTCCTGAAGCAAAACTCAAATCCTAGCACAACATCCAGTATGGCTCCATGCAGGCAGGCTGTATCAGCCTGGTCGGGGCAGTCAGACCACAGCACGGCAATGCTGAGGATGGTAAACGTTTGCTTTACGATTCTCAGCCTGCTTAAACCTGACAGGGAGCCATGTTTCAACGTGTTTCAAGAAGCCATGTGCAGCCTTAGCCTGGTTTCTTTAAGTAGTTAGTGCAGACAACTAGAAACACCCAGAGATTACATTCTCAGCATCTAAGTATAGCTTACAAGTGAATAAACCTCCTCGATGCTTGGTAGGAGAATCAGCAGTGTTACAGGACATAGGACAGAAAGAAACACATCCAGTTCTCTGTCTCCCTTGCAGACATTACAAGTGTGATTTGCTGACATAAAATCTGTAAAAATGGGTAGAAAACTAGACCCAGGAGACTAAGTCTTTCATTTGTGTAAATTAGGAACAACTCAAGTGAAATCAATGAAGTGTGAAACAAATGTAAGAAATAAATCAGTATTCTGATACTTGTTTTTTCTTTCTTCTTTCCTTGATCTTATGAAATGAAATACCTTTGAAGAAGCACCTCGCTTCTCTGGGGTTCGCTCTGGTTCACGCCACAGTGATGGCTGGAACACATTTCTTGTATGTGCATATGAAGCACAAAGTAAAGCTTTGAGATGGAAAACCATATGACAAGTGATGACCTACAATGACAGAGAGAGCTCGGGAAATGGAAGGAATGCTGGGACCTTTGGGAAAGCTGTTTTCTTCCTGTATTGATTATATCATACTCTACCCAGTGAGACCCTGATCTCAGACTCCCCCTTTCTTGGAAAG
Organism: Anseranas semipalmata; assembly: GCA_013399115.1. Classification (NCBI taxonomy): domain Eukaryota; kingdom Metazoa; phylum Chordata; class Aves; order Anseriformes; family Anseranatidae; genus Anseranas; species Anseranas semipalmata. Next base: position 379,603 of record VXAA01001109.1, read on the forward strand.
GGGAAGGCAGAGTGCTATTCTAGATGTCAAGAAACTTGAGCTCTTTTCTCCCCTCTGTCTGGGGTCTGCTTGCTTTCTGCAAGTTAAACCTTCCTCAGTTTCTCCATTTAGAAAATAAAGATAATGATCCTGAGTTTTATAAAGGGGTTTGCAGTAGGACAGACTGTGCAATCTAAGAGTTGGTAGTACCTCTATAACACAAATAATGGTGGTAACAACAAGACATTTTGTTTTCCTCCCTTCCTGACCTTCCTCCCACACACCATTCGTGCCAGATTCTCACCGTGCTCTCAGCTCCTGCAGCTTATCAGTTTCTAGCCAGAGACACTAACAACAAATATAAAACATTTTAACACATGTGATCTCTCTCTCTCTTCTCTCCTCCCACCATCCTTCCTCTGCAGGAGAGAATGATCGATATTTGAAATGTACATCTCCACCTCTCTCCCTGAGCAGTGACGCTTGCTAGCAAAGGAAGGGTTGTGATGAGGCTCCAGCGCCATTGCCTACACATTTGATTGATGATGACTGTGCTGGAGACTGGGAGAAGATTGGTTTCTGGGGCTGATTGATAAAGTCTATCATGCAGCATGAAACAGTTGGAAAGAAAAATAATGGGCCATCTGATTCTTTCTAACAGTGAATATTTAGTGAGAAAAGACTACCGAGGATTTTTCCTGATTAATTTGTAATTATAGAAACTTGGTTTTAGATATGAATATCACTGGGTCTTCCCTTTGTTAAGCAAGACTGTCTGACCAGTTAATTAAGGCAAAGGTACGCTTATGGGATATTATAGGAAGCCACAAACATTCCATTCAGCTGGAGTGATGAGTGGGACTGTTCAGGCAGCCTTTCTTAGCAAAGGGAAGACCCAGCAAAAGAACCCATGTAAGGAGTTCACTTTCCCTAGTAGCAAAAAACATGAATTAATGATTCAATGGGAGGCAGATAATGCTGGGACTGAGTTTTTCTGTGTGTTTTCATGCATATTTCATAGACCTGTTTGCCTTTTGGTGCTTAAAGCTCTTTGATTATTCTTTTTAAACCTTTTTTCTAGATTTTCTTAAGTGCCAGCTGCAGTCCTGATTTTAACTTGTAGGCTGGGGCAGGTGACCTGTTCTTGCACAGCTAACGAAGACGCACTGTGCAGGGGACAACCGATGATCTTTAGGCATTCTTAAAATTTGGGACAGTAGCACATGAGGTTCTTTGATCCAACAGTGGAGTCACCTCCACTGTCTGCTGAAACGGACCAGTTACTTTATGCAGACAAGAAGCACAAGCCATTGCAGAGGAAAACCGCAAATGTTCTCTCTTTTAAATTTACTTTCATAATGTAAAATTCTGCAGAAAGATCCTAACTGGACACACAAACATACAATTAATATTCCACGTGTAGTGGGACAAGTGATTGCTCACCCAACAGTGTCACCTAAAAGGTCTTCAATTGCTTTAGTAACATCCAGTCTGCTGGAGCTGCTTACAACTCAGGCATGAACTTGGCAATTATACATGGAAACAAAATTTCCATTTTGCCCAGAATAGGGAGAACTCTGAGCAAACAGGAACTCTGTAGCTGCTTTGCACTCATAGCCTCAGAGATGCAAAAGGAGGAGGAAATACCAAAATCAACAAGAAGATAATCTCTTTAATCCTGGAAATTTTTTAAACCAGTTTCAATAATTGATACAGTGTCAGAACCATCCTGAATCCATGAACGGGAGATTAATATTAAATGAGAATGCTTCTCCCTCTCTGTATGGGAAAGGATGGGAAAGTCCTTTGCACACCAGAGTTGGCATAAGCTAGGTAAAATGCTGGTAAAATTGCTACGGTTGCTTCTTCGCTCCAGATTCATACACAATGTGACCAGCGGTGTGGTGAGGGGAGAGGAGACCTGGCAGCTCTACCAACTTTGCTCTTACAGGCGATAGGAACTAAGCAATATTGGAAACAAAAGGGAAGAGGAAAGAAACTATCTGAAAATCTATATTAATAGTCTCCTCCTGCAACCCTGAACTTTATGGGCATTAAGGTTTGGCAGCATCCTGTTTGCCCTCTCTCCTGCACCACCCTGCTTCCAGCTGGCAATTTTTGCCTTCCCTGCTCTGTTCAGCCTTTTGCCATGTGTTGGGCTGAGAAGCAACTGAGACACCCGCCACACTGGCATCCCTGTGTCGCAAATCTATTGACCGTGGCTTTTGGCCAACCACAGAGAGACAATCAAAGCCAATGGCTCCAGACTGCCATGCGACAGTTTCCCAGTGATGATCCTTCAACAAGATATGGTGCAGCTCTCTGAAGCTGGGCAGATCAGAGGGAATGCAATTCATTAACCTTGCCTGGGGCAAGGCTTGTAACACATGCAACCCGTAATACAAAATGGCAGTTAGAGCGGAAAGTGGAGACGCAACCCCAGACAGAGCATGTTCCATTGTGCTAATGCTTCACTTTTCCAGTCACGTTAACTCATATTAAATAAGGCATTTGTGTCCATATCTACAAAGGTATTTAGATACTCCAATGCTGCTGAATTCAGCATCAGTTTGTCACCTTTGTGAGTCTGGGTCTTAAGCCTTATCATCATGCAGTATGCTTAATGCTGAGAAGGGCACTATCCATAGCAAAGTTACTACACTGCTTGCTCTCCTACCAGTCATGGCACAGCTCTCTCTTCATATATGGTCCTTGTATATGAGGTGAAGTATCTGAAGCTTTTCATGCGAGTTAAAAGCCAGCAGCTCTGTCTTTGTCTCTCTCTTATCTCCCATTCAGAAGCAGGATCATTATCTTCAATATACCTATAAAAGTAAGTATTGTGAGATTACTCAGGAAAAAAGCACCCTTTCTCTATGATAGGTAGTAATGCCAGGTCAGACTAGCAGTTACAAAATGCAGCAAAAGAAAAAGAAAGCAAGCATATATCACTGCAGAATTCCAGCCTGCCGCTCAGGAGACATGCTGGAACAGTGCCTTGGAGCCCTGTGCCAAATGGATAGGTTTTGCTAGGATAGTGAGTGGGATTGTGCTAAGGGTAACACTTCCCTTAGCATTTAATGTAAATAGACAGAGTTTTATTAACCTGCCCCCTGAGGTACCTAATAAGGATCTCGTCAGAGAAGAGAAGCAATAAGGAAATGAATAACAACTTACTGTATTATATATGCATGATGATAATCAATACTACTTTGCACTAAAATAGTAGTTGGCATCCAAAGATCTCAAAAAAAATGCAGTAAGAACTCATTCATCAATGAGCTAGTCTTTAAAGGCACTTCGGTATTATTACATGCTCTGTTCAATGGTGAGTGGGGGGGGTCACAGAAAAAAGACAATGCTTGCCCAAGGACACATTGCTCACAATTTACAGGGTTCTGAAAAATAGCCCAAGTTCCTGCGTTCAAAGTCTTATAGTGATTAATGCCCAGTGGAGGCCATTATGCTCATACCACTTAAACAAAGGCCATCAGCTTTTAGTCTGTGATTCCTAGATCAAATCCAGTAATTGTGCTTTCTTTAGTGCTGGTCTCTTGAAAAACTAAAGATGAATTAGATGGCAGAACAAGCCATGTGTTAGGTCTAATGGTTGCGACCGATCACACTGAAAAGTCTCCCTCAGAATGGGATTTCTCTTGGGTTGGGAAGCAATATCATACATTGCCTTTATATCCACACGCGGCATGCAGCACAGACAACGCAATAACGGCACTATAGAGCAAGGCTGTTAGTGAGTGATCTGGCAAGCTGTAATTGATACCCAGTGGCAATTTACAAGCATAGGCAGCCACTCTGGTATATTTGATTTAAAATAACACTGATGCTGCTGACTGCTGATTGACGGCCTCCTCCATCATGCATGGCAATTGCTGGGAGACTCTGCAGCCATTTGGTTCTCACTGCTTACCATCAGTCCTTGCCGCAGCAGGCTCATGGTACATGCACAAGGTACCTTTGTGCCAACAGAGAAATCAGCTCCCAGTTCAGACAGGAAACAAAACAGAACTTGCTGCAGGTAACACAGACTGACGTCACTGGGAAAGTCACCAAACCGGCACTGAAAAATTGGAAAGAGTCTTAAATTCTCCAGCAACAGCTGAGCGACTCTGCTCTCGGGGTAGCTCTGCGCTTCCCCGAGGGTTCCTAAGAGACCATCGTGCACACATCCATTAAACGCGCTGTTATTACAGATGGCAGGGAGATGGAGGATACTCGGCCCTGGGTTGAGAACGTTATTATTTCCTGATCATTAATACGTTGAGTGGCTTCTTACAAGCTGAAATATTGCAGAAAAATGTGAAATGCATAAGGAACAGGGCACAAGTTCACTATAAAAAATTTTTCACCCAGGGACTGATTCCAGGCCATGTGGTTTATGGGATGTCTTAAAGATACAAGGGCCTGTTCGAAAGGCACGTGTTATCTGACCAAGTCTCTCCCCTACACACAGACACTGGAGATCAGCTTAAGTGCTGAAATGGCTCCTGTGGGACATACTTTTTGACTGCAGAGTTTCCGGTGTTTACAGATGTACTGTCTCTGGCAACATTTGGTGCTTCATCTAAAAAGCCTTAGCTTCCAGAGTCATTTGGTCACCTAAGATGTTCAGCTTTCAGGCAGAATAACTTACAGACACGAACTCTGAAGATTTAAACCTCAGCAGGTAAATATGGAAACCCTGGCTACTTCTTCATCTTCTTTTTTTAATTTTAGGATTAGGGGCCTCAGATAAAGCCTGACTCATGATTTTTTAATGCTTCAGGTTAGCAGTTCCAGTCACCTGCAAAGGTCCTGCCCATAGGGGCTGATGTGCTTGTGAAATGCAGCAGTTAGTAGTAGCTCATGGGTATCATGCAGGGAAAGACGGGCTTTGAAGCAACTATGGCTCTACCCACTTTCAGCCCAAAACGAATGCCTGGCTGTCCTGAAGTAGCACTAAAGTCACATACACTGAAAATCCTGTGACTCTGATAGAAGAATAATTGCCTGTTCTCTCAGTATTAATACATTTTTGGTTTCTGGCTGGCTTTTTTTTTGCATCTGGCTTTGTAGACTGCCTTTCCCTGAAGCGTCTCTATCGGATTTGCTCGGTCTCATGACTTACTGTTTTTAAACTAAGTTCTAAATAACTAAAATAAGCCCTGGGATGGCTTAGCTTGCTGGAGCAAACCAGGGTACAGACAGGAGGCTGGGGTAGATCCAGGCAGCCCAGGTGTGACAGGGAGGATCTGGAATACAGTCCAGGCTGAGAGAGATGTCGCTGAAAGGGTTAGAGCTGCTCCTCCCCTCCTTGCAGACCAGCAGCGGTCCTTGAGCACAACCAAGGCCCACGGCACAAACACTATAAATAACATTAATAGGGCCACTGCTGGCGACATCGGAGTAGACATTAGTGAGACTGGCAAAGCAGCAGCAAACTGAAATATTTTCACGATGAGTGCTTTCTGGAAATGGTCTTTTATCTCAGGCCAAGACAGAGACAAGTAGGGGGGCAGATGACTTGCCCCCACTCAGCCTTGTATTGAGGGACAGTCATGCCTGTCTTACTGCAGGACAGAAGGAATTTCTGGGAGCCATTTTCGACCCCCCACCTCAGACTACAGCAGTTCTCATTTTAGGACAATGTACACATTCAGATGGCACAGGAAAAGCGGTTTCTGTGGGTATTTTTCACTACGCTGTGATTCACACTGTGGGGTGCGTGGGAAGGAAATGGTACCAGGTCTTTAAAAACTGCAATGTCACGATACTCCCTGCAGTGACTTCTCCTCACCAAGGTAGGCTTGACAATGCTGCCCCCAGGGCCCCATTCCTTTATTTCCCACAGCACCTCCTGGGAAGGGATGAGCTTCATTGTCGCTCTGTGCTGCTCCAAAATTAGGACATCCTATCCTGCATCTTCTCAGGTCAGGAGGGGCTGGAGTATGCTGTTCAGGACTTCTTTCCCTTTCTCAGCAGACAACCTCCAACAAAATCTTAGCAGCAAAACTGTTTTGCTGCCAAGGTGTCATTCTGCTGGGATTAAAACTGCTCCTAGCCTTTGGATGCGTCCTCCTGAATAATAAAGCCTATGTAATAAAACAGTCTGTTAATTTTACAGCTGGAGTAGAAGTATGAATTGTGTAAGAAAGCTCCTGGAAGCAAACCAGTCTGTTCTGAAGTAGCCATGGGTGCCTTCAGCACAGCCATGAAATAGCCAGGAAGAAAAGAAAGCGCAAACTGGGAAGGACTGCCCCGGCAGGCTTGTGCTGACTTTACCGATGGCTGCGCTGCAGTTTTCATTTTCTGGTGCCTGAGCTCTCTAGCACAAAGATAGCTCGAGTACATCCAGATGTGCTGCATACACAGACCCCAGCTGCAATATCAGCATGGCTTTTAATAGCCCTCTGTGGAAGGCAGAAGTGCTGACATATACCTCCCTTGATCAGCCGAGATCCTCTGGGTGAGGGTGACTTGCACGTCCCAAGCCTGACACTGGTTCCTAGGTCAGGCTACCAATGCAGCCCAAGTAGTGCTGCCCCTGTCATAGCAAACTAGGGTCAACCCTGCACACACGCTGCTTTGCATCGGCACGGCAATGGCAGGCAGTGAAATTCCTTATCAACAGTCATACAGCGGACGCCAAAAAGGACAGGGTGCCTGGCCTGAGGACATGGCAGCCGGGATCTCAAGAAGAGGGCAGCAGCCGCATTCACGCCCTGTGTTTTCTAGGCAAAAGTGTTCAGTAATGCTTCCAAAAGCAGGAGGAATAGAGGTGGGAATCCCGCAGAGGGCTAACTCTAACAACCAAATGAATCCCAAGGCACTTGTAAAAATAAATGACAAAGGGATAATTGGTGACCTGGCCATTAATTGAAACAGCCAGCAATCCTTTCTCTGGAAAGGGTTTTCATTGTTTTGAGAGACAGCCTCAGCTTTTTGTGAAGTCTGGACACTGTTCCAAAGTCCAAATTCTCGTCTTTGCTGGGCAAACTGACACTATATGTGAAGTTTGTTCCCAGCTCTTCTCTCTCCTGGTCCTTCCTCCTGCAGTTTACATCGCTTGGCCAAAGCCTGGCAGTGCAATAGAGGAAAGATTCATCAGTGGCAGAGGACGGCTGGCTCTGCCCCTTCCTCTCGGCTGTTTACAACAGCTGCTGAGCTGTTTGTTGAAGTCCCTGACATGCCAGCTTGCCCTTTCTACAGTCTGAGATTGGGTCATCAGGGATGAAGCTCCCATCTGCGGATGAAAGCCTGTTATATTACGCTCAGAAACGGAAGGTGACAGCATGCGGCGCAACAGAGAGCATCAGCAGAGTCTGACACACGCCCTAGTGAAGGGCTGTGAGGTGGCAGGGTATGCCTGGTGGCAAAGAAACCAAGGTCCAAGACTTGATGTCACTGGGTCATCACAAAAGATGACAAGGAGGGAGAGTGGTGAGGTTAGCATGTTAACGGTAGTAACCAGGAAACACAAACAGTAAGTTATCAACTTGCCACTTTATGCTTTTGGTATACCAAGTGCTAGGTTTGGATTAATACCTATACCATGACAGGGACTCTGTTTTGGAAGTTGCTCCAGCCTACATTTGTAAGCATAATCCCTGCCTTGGAGAAACTCCCATTCCAAACAACTAGGTAGGTAATGTTGGAAAAGGAAGAGAGGCACAGGAAAGTAAATGATTTTCTATCAGGTCAAGAATAAAATCCTGCTCGCCTGTCTCCTAGGTCACTGCTGTCTTGAGGGCTCTGAGAAGAACAAAAGTTCATTCTTGTTTCAGGTGGATTCTATTTTTTTTTGCAGTTTAGACTAGAGATAGAACACAGTTAAATTCTCATTTCTAGGCAAGTTCAGACACAGATTTGGATCTAAATGTTACCTTCCAAATTCACTGTGTTCCAATGCACTCCTTTTTGCATTTCTCAGGTTAGATTACACAGGTTCTGCAGCAAGCACAAGCTCTCTGCTCACAAGTTAAACAGACTTGCTTTAATTTTTTTCATAGTTTTATCCACCTGCTGTTGTCCTTAATGCAGGATTAATGGATGCAATGCTTTGTGGTCGGTTTATTTAAATTACTGGCAGCAAACAACAGTCATAATACACTTTGTTGCAATGAAATGCAGTTTGTAGTGAAATCTATTATAGTTCAAATATAAATTAATTATAATCCCTTCTGCTGTAGTGAACCTTCATGTATAATTAACATTTACTGTAGGGGGAATAGAAAAGCAAAAATCCCCATCTGAATGTTTCAATGTCAGTAATAATTTCCACTTCCCTAATGTCTCTCACAGGAAGTTATATTACAGCTTACCTGTCCCCCTGCACAACACAAGACACAGCTGTCTTCAGCTGCAGCCAAAAGACGCTGCTGCAGCATGAAGAAAACATGAGCAATTTCAGATCGTGCTGTGTTCTGGTCTCCAGGAAATACGGACAGCAGCTCTATGTCTGCCACATCCAGCACAGGACAGGAGATAAAAGTGGTGAGAGAAGGCAGCCTTGCGGTATCAGTAACAATACCACTTCTGGTAAAGATATGAAACTCGGGAACAGCTTCCAGACCCAAGCTGCTCGAGGCCTTGTGGCACGTGAAGGCTGAACTCGCGTGAAAGCCAGTGCTCCCCATGCCCGACTCTCCCAGGACAGGGAGCCAGAGGCCTACTGCAGGCAAACCGAATGTGTAGGCTGTACGGACGATGACAGAATTTGGGTTTGAGAGTAAAACTGACCTCCAAGCAGCAAAAGAAAGTCTCAGCCATCCTGGACCAGAAGGATTTAGCTAAAGTGAATGTAGGATCTATGGAGAAACCCCTTCCTGGAAGGAGGAGAACACATGGCATTTTCTCTGTCACAGAGACCACAAAAACTTTTGAGGGGTTAATATGAAGCAGATCTTTCTAGACTTCTGTAGTTGCTTCTACCCACACTAAGGGATGTAATGCCCTACTCACTGAGATCAGTGGAAAAATGCTCTTTCACAGGAATGGTGAAGCCAGGCACGGGCAGAACAACCATTAATCCAGAGAATTTTCGAGTCCCTCTGTATTTTGTGACAGCACTGAGGCACAGTCCTCCTTCTTAGCACAGAAAGACGAAGTTTGCATCCAAAGACCTGTCTCCAAAGATAAGAGAATCACGGTTCACCCTCTGCCTGTACAGGGGAAATAACTCTTGATTCAATCCCACTTCACAGAACAATGAGCAACTTAAAGTGCAGGGCTAGATGCTTATGGCCCAACTTGTTGGCCCAACAAGGAGCTCTGCATCTCCTGAACAAAATATTTCTGCTGGAGCTGAGTTTGCTCAACATGGCAAAATTCACTGCTGAACCACTGTAATAATAGCTCTGCAGTTTGCAGGCACTTCATTCAGCCTGGACCACGTGCTTCTGACAGAAGTGGTTACTTACTGCTTCAGGACTTCTAAAACCAGACCGGAGGAAGGTGAGAACAGCTCTTGTGAGAATAGGAAAGAAATGGTGATGGCTCAGTGTCCAAATTTGTTCAGGGCAAGGGTCAGCATAACCACTGGGAAACTAAGGCTGGTAAATGAAAATTTGGAGCATCCTGCCCCCTCATGATGAAGCCTCCTGTTTCCAATCCCTAATGAGAGCCAATTGCTGCTGATAAATTTTACATAATAGCGTTTTGCTTGTTCTGCAAATTAAGCAGAAAAATTGCCTATTAAAAGGAAAACTGGGACATTTCTTAAAACTTAGTGTAACCTATTTAGCTGGTTAGGTCAGGCGCAGGGTGGAACTCACAGTCTCCTTATTAATTTTCTGCAGGGAGCAGCAGTTTGTACTGCTGCAATGTCTTGCTTCAGAGACCCAGCAAGAGCTGACTGCAGATCCACATCAAAGCTGGTTGGTACCAGAGGGGCTGCGTTAGCTCCTTTGCTGATGTGTAGGTAACTGCCCTTCAGTGCAGCACACCGCTTTCTTCTTTTCCTCCTGGTTGACTGGTTACCCACACAAGCTTCACAGATATATTTGTTTAAACCACCACCAAAGATGGGAAATGCCAAACTTGAGGCTTGGAGCCTCTTTTCAGCCAGGACCTGTCACAGCAGCTCTCAGCCTTCCAGTGCCGTGCTGACCCAATCCTGCCCTTCAGCAGTCGTCTCTGTAGGGACATAGAGTGCTTCAGGCTTATTTAACCCTGAAGATAAAACCCGCAATGCCTAGTAGAACTAATCCTTTGGGGGATGTGAGCACCAACTCCTGACTCATTTGTCTCTAGGGCATAGGATGGCACCAAATTTACTCAATGCTAAGCTTGGCTGCAATCTGAAAGTGAAAGAATCCAGGCTCAGCCCCAAAACACAGTCAGATATTCAGGCCTTGTTAAAATATCCCCCCAAACCTTTCTTGCAAATCATAGTTGTACCTTCACTTTCCATATCACTCCCTCCCTGAAAGTGTCTTTATTCACTGTATGCTAACCCTGTACAACTCCCCCAGCTGCATTTGCCTCTTTCTGTTCATCCCTCTGTCCTCTCACTCCCACGTAACACATATTCATCCTTCCCCATATCCCTTCCTGCTGTGCATAGGCTCCTCTCTACTTCCTTGCTGTTCCTCTTCCCCTACCGTCCTCACAAAGCAGGGTCACGGCTCACTGGAGACCAGCTTGGTGGACCATTAATTCTCTGCCAGGAGAGGCATTCCCTCCTTTCCATTACTCTACCTTTGTCATTGCACGGGGGTTTTGTTTGTTTGTTTTTTAAAATTGGCTCTGGACTGCAGACATTTATTTGCAGTAACACTCAAGAGAGCTAAAGCTACCAGGAAAATAACAATAAGGAGCATGAGAAGTTTGCTGGTCGAGGTCAGCTGAAGAGAATCTGGTTGGAGGTTAGGAATAGCTAAGAAGCTGCTGGTCACTCTTATTGCCCTTTTCATCTACAGCTGTTAACGGTGACACCTTCTTATGGCTTTGCTTTTAAACCATCTGTTTCATTCATCCTCTCCCCTCCTCTTAGACAAGGTAGCGGCAAATTTACAGAAAGCTCCAAATTGCAAGCTTGGCCATAAGTCCTTGTTACTTTCTCTTAACCGGCTCATTTGTCTTTCTCCACCCAGAGCATCACAAGACAGCCTCAGCTCCCACACGTTTAAGAGGCCATAAAACGCTAGTGTGCCCTGGCAATGCGGCACTCACCTCCAGCTCCAGAAGCTGTGACCAACGAACAGTCAGCATTACCCACCAGAAAGGTCAACAGCTGATAGCTCCTTATTCTTCCTCCCCCGGTTTTGCCAATAATTGGACCTTACAGATGTCCTGTCCCTCTGCTGGACCTCATGCAGAGCACTGCCAGACCCAACCACGAACGCACACCTTGCTCCACCCTATTCCTGTATTTGCATCCATCCTGCCTGCAGCCTGCCTTCACCCCCGCGCCCCTCATCTCAGCCATATGAATAAGCAAACACACGGAGATGCAACTGAACTTAATGCAGCTGATTGCCTGCTCCCCTTCTTACTGACCGCAGGGCTCAGCAGCTCATTTATCTGCTTCTGATACAGGCCCCTCGGGCCTTACTCACTGCACGGGATCCCCCCTTAAAGCCAGGGTGTGCGTTCCTTCCTGCTCTCTCCCCAGCTGCCTGAGCTGCTGGAAACAATTCCTACTGCCTTAGCTACCCAGTGGTATCTCCCAGCCAATCTCGTGCTCCTGACATGTGCAGGTCCCTTGCTTATGCTTCACCAGCTGGGAAAGAATTACCCAGAGATCTGTCCCCCCCAGCGTGCCTCCAACACACCAGCAATGCAGGAAAAAAGGTGGGGAAGGTCAGGGAAGGGAAAACAAAAAGGAAAAAATATCAGTAAAGGTCACCAGATCTAACCTTGGTCTGCCTCAAAAAGCTACTTGTCCTTCACAAGCAGCATCCAGAAAGCACAAAAAATAAATGGTAAATGGACCTGCATAGTAACACAACAGAGTCCCCTTCAGTTCCCTGTACCGACACAGCCACTGTCAGCTCGGGCAGCTATTGGGTCTCCCAGGGACAAATGCAGTAGGGACAGATATTGTTTATTTCTTTTGATTTTGACTGTGACAGTGCTCTGAAACCTCCGAGTCTCTTGACTTCGCATGCACACACAAATTAACTAACTAACCTCTGCGGGCACTAAATAACCGCTGTCCCTTGGAGAAAACATTTTTAATAGAGAAGGGGAGGTAAACACACGCAGAGGGACTAACACGCTGACAAAACTTTATACATTCTTTCAACCAAAGAAAATAAATTAGAACTGAAACATATTTGGGGCATTTTTCTTTTTTAAAAACAATCTTTTCTTTTTTTTTCCATCACCAAGATCTTTTGTTTTAAAAATACACCAAATTGTAACAGAATGCATCACTTCCCCCTCTTCCATCAAACAAATCAATGTTTCATTCAACCTGAAACATATTTCCTTCTTCCTCACCTGCCTCCCACCCCTTTCCTCCCTGCCCTGGGAATGTAACAAATGCTTCTCTTTCCCCAGAAGTGTGTTTTCTCCTTTTCAGCACATTGATAAACATAAACACCAATGATTTACACAGCTTTATTACTTTTTTTTTTTTGCTAGGGAAAACAACGCGCAAGGCAAACCAGCTGCACAGTCAGAAAAAGGCGCACAGCGTGGTCCCCTCTCCACCACCAGCCCTCTGCCTACCAAGCCAGCCGCCAGCTCCTGGTTGTACCTCTGCCATGTGCCACAAACGGGGCTCTAGTTCTGAAGCCTGTCTGTGAAGGCTCTGCTCGTTTGCAGAGCTCTAGGAGCATAAGGTGAGAATGCTCAGTGTTCTCAGGCACAGGGTAGGTAAGGTGAGCTTTCACAATTGAAAAGCAGTAGCTATGGTTTGACAAGGTTAGAGCTAAAAGCAGAGTACTTCACTCTGGTATTTCCACCTCTGGCTAAGCAGAGGAGGAAGACTCATTTATTGTCACTTCCTCTTGTCCCGTTCCCCAGTTCTGCCTGCTGAGCTATACTGGTTGATCAATGCCCTCCTGAATCTATGGCAGAGATCTGTCAAGGCATTTCTAAGGCTACCTGAGCACTTACCTGTACAATCATAACAATTCATATTACATTAATGACTAACCCACACATCAGCGCTGATTAGCGAGAGCAGCAGCCAAATTCCTGGCAGCCAGTTCTGCTGATAACAGTCTGTTACCAGAAGTAGCCTCATATTTGTACCACTCTATGAATTAAGTTTATCTGCATCATATCCACAGGCACAAAACATGGACATAAAGCAGGAACCAGAGCTTTGGAACCATCCCCAAGAATGAGATAACTACTTCACCCTGAATTTTAATTAAAATGGGCTTAGCCACTTTATTTTATTTTTTCTGACAGCCATCTTCCATTTTCTTTCTAAACACAATCTGCTCCCATTTTTCAGTGCCATTGTAGGGTCGGTGACCAAAGTACAGAAATAAAAATCACATGACTGAATTACTGCATTTTCCAAACACTTAGGATTTTATTGCTAGTAGCTAACTGCATTCACAGAACATCTGCTTTCAGTTCGTAGTGCAGTCGCTATCTCAGACTGCAGCTATAATTGTGGCAAAGGAGCCCAGAGACAGGCCAGAGCATTAAAGTCTGACCTACTTCCATCAGAGAATTGTTATCACCTCCTTTTCCTTTTCCCTCCTTCCATTTGTTTTGCCACTTGCCACCTTCCCTTTCCAAACTGGCTTCTGTTTGCAGAAAAAGCTACCACCTACATTTACCTGGCACTGGGAAAGAAGGATGAACTGGAGGTTAAAGGGCATGACAGGCTTGCAATAACTTCACACCATGAAGCCACAAGTTCAAATCCACACACGTGTAATTGAGCCCTTCTCTCTTCTGAGTTTGCTGTACTGACTTCTACATGGCATAGATTCTTGAAATCCTCACGGATTTCACTGGGAAGAAAAAAGCAGCTCAACACATCCTCATGTCTTTAGCCAAAACTGTCCTGTCATCATTTTCTGAACTGTCTGGATATCAGTATGATGAAAGCAGAATACCCCTCAATGCCGGAAGAGTGAATAGCTATTCTTTTTTTTCACTCTGCCTTATGAACTAAAACATTAACTAGCAACTGGCAGCCACCTTCACAGAGAGCAGCAAAGCCTTTGCTTTATTTAAAGGCTGTGAATGCAGAAAACAGAATGGTGTATGCGGAAAATAGAATGGCATTTCAGTATACAATTCCTGACATAAAGAGAGAACTGGCAGTAAATAAAAGACAAGATGAGAATCAGTAGCATGTAAAAGGGAGAAAAGAGAACATAAAAAGAAATGCAAGAACCCAGAGAGGAAAAAGGTAAAAAAAAAAACAAAAACAAAAAAAAATACATTATTTTCTTACAGAAACTAAATTTGTATGGTCTGGGGCTTAATCCAAGCCTGGCAGAATTCTATAGCATAGCTGTCACTGATTTCACCACCCTGGGGATCACGTCCTCTGTTTTTTCTTTTAATTTAAACTTCCTGCCCATCCTGGTGAAATAGTACACGTGATACCTTTGGAAAGGTACAACAGTAAATCCCCACTGGCCTCCCAAGATAACGGTATAGCAAAACCAGGCTGAACAGGCTGAACTGTACCACTGAGACAATCCCTAAAGCAGCAGTTCACACCTCTTGGCTCTGGGTTCTCTCCTTATCCGACAACCTGTAACACGACGCAGGGTCTCTTCCTCGCAGTTCAGTGGGAATTGCAGTTAAATGGAAGGTTTGCAATGAAAGCAAACATGGTAATGGAGTTAATTTTAGCAAACCGCTAATGAGCAATACACCAGACTCCTTTTTTTACCCTTATGGCCAACCTCCTAATGTGCCTTCCCTTGCTTTATTGAAATCATTAACAACTAACCCGCTGTCCTCCTTTTGGAAAACACATTTCTTCCAGATTCTGCTCCACAGGGATCTGAAAGAGCTTTTCCAATCAACAATTCACTGAATGAAGTCTCCAGAAGTCTGCTGTTGTCCTTTCCATCCTGAGCTGACCTTGAGCTATTTAAACCTAGATGGATTTCAACTCCACAGTCCCACCAGCCTGCAGACTCCTCCCCGCCCTCCACCTGGGATAAGAGAGGCTTTTCAGAACATGTTAGAGGAGGTCTGCTAAATGATGCATTGAAAAGAGCTGGAGGGAAAAACAACTTTATCATCGTCCTGTGGTTCGAGCAGAAGGGGATAGGGTTCCTCGGTGCTTTAAAAGATAACGAAAAATAAAAAATCTGAGCAGGGAACAATGCAAAAAAGGAAAATTAATACTTTTTGATCAATTAATGAAAATGGGTTCAACAGAGAGCAAGGTCCCAGGAGAGTCCTAGGCACAGTGTGTTCAGATTAACACAGGCTCCATTCTAGTACAACTTTTCCTTGGAAGATGAAAGGGTAAAGGGGTTCAGGAGAAAGCTCTGTCCAGCTGCAGAGAGGATATGCTATGAAGGAGCATGGGAGTGAGACACTGGAGAAGTTACCGCTGAGAATTTAAATGCAGCAAGTTAAATTGCAGAAGCACTATTAGATGGCCAGGGGTGCGGTTTAGCATTTCTGGTATGGGTTCTGCTGCAGGGACTTGTAGTAGGTGCAAGATGGAACAAATGTAATAGCTCATGAATGCTGTATATCCTCACAGCTGCTCAGCCTCCAAGCAGCCGCAGGAATGTCAGTGGTGGGTACAGGTATCCTGGCAGAGCTCCAAGGGAAGGGGCTATATATGTTTTCATCATTTGGTCTGAACCATTGAGTACCTTTCACAAACACTATTGCATTCCTCCAAAACTACTGTTCCTGCCAGAACACTGCTAGAAGAGCGCTTTGTCCACAAACCATCAACATCAGAAAATTTGCTAATTGCCCCACGCAAGGTCACACCGCTAACTGGACTCTATTCCTGTGAGACAAAAGGTCACAGAAAGCAGGAGAAGCCAGAAAAGCTGTTCCATTTGCTTGCATTAAGGATCGTGATTTGCCCAACCTTGTGTGACGGATCACTGGAGGAGACCTTACTGAAAGGAAAGGAGATAAAAAGGGGTAAAACAAGAGAAACCTTCCCAGCAGCAGCATCCTCCCCTGCTGAGCAGTTGTCCCCTCTGGCCTTGGAAACATGAAGCCACATTAATTAACAGAGTCAGACCAGGATTTCTCAGTGGGGCAAGACCCCTTAATTCAGACATCTCTCAAGCACTCCTTTATCCAGATCTTTACCCTTCTGGAATGAAAATTAGCAGATGAACAGATTCTGCTCCTGTACCACCTTGCATTTGGAGCTATTCCATTGCTTTAGAAATTTCTGGAATTACATCCAAATATTCAGGGAAATCCCAAGATAATGTGTTACCCTACCTCCAGCCCTTCTTCAGGAGATGCTGGGTTCCATTGTTTGGGGCTGGTATGCTTCTGTATTTGATGACTATTTATATAATAACATATTAAAAGCCAAATGTAATAACTGTGCAAGAAATGATGGAAGTACAGTGCTGGGTACAGTAAGTCAAGCAAGCAATGCCATTATACACCCCCTTTCTTATTCCCCTCCTAAAAACCTAAGTATTTTAAATCTTAGTTGGGTTGAAATTGAAGGAAGTAACAAATTTCTGGAGCTAGCACAGGCAGGAGCATCCTATCATACGACTGAACACGAGTATAGTTCAGCAGTATGACAGGTTACAAATCCCTATACAGCTGTGCCAGTGCCTCTGAATCATATCCTGCCACAGTATGGTTACTCCACAAAGCTTTGCCCACATACTACAGTTTTTGTCTGCAACTAGCCTGCTGGCTCTGAAGTCCTTTCGAAGCTCTGTCCACACTCTCACAACGGCATCATATTTGGCTCGTGATTGTTGCCATATCCCCTGTTACCTTGCTATTGAAGTCCCTCTCCAGGCATGTTTCCTGGCTCACTCATGTTTCTGGGGTGCCAACCCCGTTCTAGCACAAGGCATCAAAACATCCGGTGAGTTCCAAGCAGCATTTTCTAGGTTTCCCAATGTTTTCTCGTGCTGTGCATTTATGTACATTCATCAGGCTCTTCTCCTATTGCAGTCTTTACAAACCATACACCAACCACCGCCTAACTGGCCAATCTTCGCATCAGTTCACCTCGCACAAGAGCTGTTTTCTGGTCAGCCGCGCAGGCAAGCCTCCTCCATGCAGGCATTTCTCATGGCATCAGGTGTTTATTCACAAAACCAAGGGCTCCGAGATGGCAACTTTGTTTAGTAAGGGTGAGAAGCAACACCCCTTGCTCAATAAAATTGCTACAGAGACCTGAAGGAGCAGTAGCAGAAAATGTCTGCCTCAAGCGCTTCTGGTCAGAGGCGTGGATATATTTGCATATATCCAACAGCACTACTGGACAACCTCTGTTAACAAGGACGTAATGAGCCATCATATTGCTGGAGATGACCTCCGCACCTCCTCACGGTGTGCAGCTCCCACCGAGGGCACGCACCGGCTGGGGTGCGCACCCCTCAGATCCCGGCCCCGAACGCCCAGCGCTCTTACCGGGGCCTTCCGACGGCTCCTCCTGCTGCACCTCCGCGCCGTGGAAGAGCCGCCCGCCCGCCCTCCTCTCCTCAGCAGCAACGACTTCTGAGGGAACACGAAGGCCTGGGGGTGCCGCTCGGGAAGGCCTGGGGAAGGCCACAACACATCGCCGTGTGGAAAAAAACACCCCAAAACTCAAGGGGGGGTTCTTAATTATTATTTTTTCTCCCGAAGACCTCGCCTCGCCCTCCCCAGGCAGGCGAGGGACCGCTGCCCTGCAGGGCGCCGGGCCGGGGAGCAGCGCGGCCCCGCCGCCTCCTCACAGACCGCCCCCCCCGCCACGNGAGGAAAGCGGGTTGAAGGAGCGCGTGTGGCCTCTTGGGGAGGTGCAGGTATGCTGGTGAGCGTGTGGGGGTCCTTCGGCTGGGTGCTCCCCTTCCCTTGTGGCGCCTGGGCCTACCTCCCGCCTTTGTGTGCCCCTCCCCTGCCGCGCCGCGCCCCCGGGGCTGTGTGGGAAGTGCCGGGGAAATGGGGGTGCCGTGGGGGTGCCGTGCCAGAAGCAGGGGTGGATGGAGCTATCAGTCATGCTCCTGTTTCTAATCAGGAGCACCCCGGCTGGTGAACAAACAGCATCTCATTTGCAAAGCTTTCGCTCTGTTCCCTCATTAGCATAAGTATTGTTTTCCATTATCCGTGGTGATTCACATTAAACTAATGCAAATTCATCTGTCATCTGAGCATATCCGAGTAAAGGGCAACTGTGAATTCAATTAGTGGCTATTTGCCCCTATCCTACTAGGCAACTGAACCTGTACAGTTTTGTGTGGGAGTTGCCTGACGGTGTGGTTTGAGTCCTGCATGACCTTACTATAGTGGAAGCAGACTTGTATCTGTTTGCTGCATCAAATTTGAACTTGCAGATATTGGTACTGATAGCATCAGTAATTCTGGCTTCAAAGGTAACTTAGGCTTTTACTGCAATTCCTCACCACATGATAAATGGTGGCTTTTATCCTTACTCTGACACCATCATTTTATGAAGTGACAGTCTGTCCAATAGTTTGAAATCCATTGCTATTTATGGTTAGTTTGGATGATTAGAAGGGATGTTAGTACTCCTGGGTATTTTCTTGAATTTGTAGTCAAAGGAGAGAAGTAGCTGTGAGCTGAGCTCTCTTTCATGTGCTTCATGGACATCCAGTTTCATGTAATATTTTTTCAACTGTGGGAATCTTGTCCTGGAAAAAAAATTGCTGTTATGGGTCATGCTCTTGCGCAAAATTTCTCTGTTCTACACTGTAATTCTGTATGCTTTACCCAGGACTGTCACATTTGCTGGTAGGTTGTTGCTATGGTCCTCTCAGTAGTATTTGCCTGCCAGTGTTGTAGCATACACCCATTATTCTTCTGGAAAGAGGAATTTAAAATCGAGACTGTACTTCATTGAATGCTGGGGGATCCTCCCAGAAAATTGCTGCTGAAATATATTATCAGTTCATCCTGTGCCATGGGGAGAAGGTGATGACAGGGGAGGTACAGGATGCTTCTCCTTCTGGATACTCTGAATCAGATGGGATGGGAGCTGTAAGAATAAACAAAGGGTCCACAAAGTGCTTTCCTTCACCACAGCCACCCAGGCTATAATTCTCTGGGGTGCATATATAAATTCCTTTCACTGCTGGCATGTTAATGGCACTTGGGGAGATGTCACTTCACAACTAAAATGAGCAATGACACACCAAGCAGCAGAAGGTAAATGGCTTTTAACTGGATAACGTGTCAGTTAAAGGCTAAATTATTTCCCTGCTGTCACTTCCCTTTACTGTGTCGGCTGGTGTTATTGGCCGTTACTGACAACGGTCGAGAGAAATGATGCCCTTGGCCCTGGGACATGCTGATTACCTTTGTAGGTATCTGCTTATGGTGAAACAGTAGGCAGATGGAGTTGAAATAAACTTCTTTTCTCTAGGATACATAGAAGTGACTTGGACAACAAGATATCACCACTTACATGGCAGTATTTCACTAGTGACCAGATGCTTGTGGTGTCTTCTAGAGAGATGCGCCATGAAAGGAAGCTTTCCTGAGTGTGGTGTTTCTGGTCCGGGGTCATTGTTTGGGTCTTCTAGCCCATGAAGAAAAAATTAAGGTCTAAATACAGGTCTGTATTAGGTCTACTACTGCTATAGGAGTTGTGCTCTGAGGACAAGGTGTATCCTCAGGCATTCCTGTAAGACATCAAAATGGGAGAGGGACCCTGAGACTTGGGTTTTTGCAGCCTTTATGTTGGTTGCTGGGGCTTCTAGATGATGGTAATTGGAATCTGTTTTTCTAGGTGCTGTACTAAAATGTCTAACGCCAAGGTAAATATTGCTGCTTCAGAATCTTACTGAAAGGTTGAGGGGAGGCTTAGGTGCATGTCTCAATTATATGGGCGAGTCATTACGTGAAGGTAAGTGGTAAAAGCAGCAATAGGTGCTATAAAACTCGGCAAAATCAGAATGTTAAAGAAATTTTGAAAATTAATGTATTATTTATACAGAGGTTTTAGTATTGAAAAAGCTACTTAGCATTGAAAAAGCTATACTTTTCAGGGCTTTTTCAGCAGACTAATTGTTGTTAAGTAGCAGCAGAGTGGAGGAATAGATCTCTGGATTACAAAGCAGCAAAGCCTGAACTTTGTGCTTTTACTGTGTGGGTACATTTTGAAAGCTGCCCCTGCAGAAATGGTCCTGTGGTTCTGTTTACAACAGCGGTGCCAGATGGTCACAGTCTGTAGGAGATGACTTTCTCATTTCCAGATGTTTTGAGATCTGCAAGTCAAACTGGGCCTTTTCTGTATCATCATCCTTGGTAATAAAGGTTCTGCTGGACAAATAAGGGTTTTCCCTACACACCAGTGCAGCTAAACTGCTTTTGCACTTACTGATGTGAACTGTCTGGGCTAGTTAAAAAAATGTAGTTGAGATTTAGTAGGTTCCTAACTGCTCTCCTATATTTGGGTAAACTGTGAAGTGGCAGTAAGTTAAAGGTACTAAAATCACTTTTTTTCCCTTCAAGCTTTAGCTATTTGGAGTTAGACTAGATAATAATGACCCTATTCTTACTTGGTTTAAGACTTCAGCCTTTCCTTTAAATGTCTTTATGGGAGGTAGATGAGTAAAAGCACAAAGAATGAGTGTTGTTGCGTAGCGAAGCCACTTACAATGCTTTGAGCGTGTTCATTGTGCCCCTTGAGTTCTGAAGATCCCTGGGTATCAGAGTCCAGCTTCAAAACCTGAATCGAGAGGTATTCAGACTTGCTTCAAGCACTTGGAGTGGGGCAGGAGTCTAAGTTCACTAGCAAACACTTGGAAGACCAGATGGTTTCTTTGCAACAGAACCCTGAACATAACAGGAAAATAGAAGATATTCCTCTCCCTCTCTGAGCAGGAGAAAAGAATTTTAAAAATGCCTTGCATGTGTGCTAAATAAATAAATTTAAAAATGAACCTTCTGGCCAATCACAGCTTAGTTACCCTGCAATTAAACAAATCCACAAACTGGCAACACATTTACATCTCATTAAGGGGAGGCAAATGCGGCAACTGCATGAAAATTTAGAAATTAGACACAATTACCATGTTGGCTGGAGGCAGGAGCGGGGAGCATTGTTGAGGGAGGCTTTTAAGAGAAGTTTGATGGTTCCTTAATTGGCTGCTGCCTCCCCAGTCCCACCCAGCTCTGCTGCGTAAATGAATTAAAAAAACAAAACCAACAAAATCATTGATGCTCTGCCTATCTCTGCAGTGCAGCAGCCCCGAGGAGCTAATGAAGCAAGACCCACAGAGGTCTGCCAGAGAGCTGCAAACCTCGAGGGTGCTCCCCTGACATGCGCTGGGCAGCCTTCCCAGTCACTGAGGGACAAGACTCCGCTGGCCTTTTTTATAGGGTTTGCAGGGACACAGCTCAGACACTGACCTTTTGCTCTCGCTGTGCTCTGCAGCTGCGTCCATTCACATGATCAGTTGTTTTGAAAGGCTGGTACACTTGGAATCGTAGTGCAGCACTCACCAAAGTTTGTGGATGTCTTTGCATTGAATTTAAGGGTTGGAGTATTTGTTTGACACCAGTGGTGATGTCTGCTCGTATTCTTTGTGTTTGTACAGCATCCTTCCTCTTCCCTTGTCTCCAGCAGTTGCCTAGTTCCTCTGCATGTTTCTTAAGGGGTGATAGTTCCTTCCTCCCGAGGCAGCTGTGTTCCTAGGAGCTGGTGGATAGGAACTGGTATAGTAGGGAGGCTGGTTTCTTGAATAGGTGCAAATATTAATAGCATAAATATTACCTAAAAAACAAATGCTAAAATGTAATTATGTGTGGTAACTGGGGATAAAGTCTACCTCGGGCATTACAACTTCCAGGAGTAAGACCAAGGTTTTCCTGGTGAGTGTCTAGACCGCTGGATTCGGGAGCCTTTCCAAAGTAATACAGTTTAGTAGAAAGACTGGTGGTAGAAATGAGCATTGGAAGGTAGAAACTCTTCAGAGAAAAACACAAGGATTCTCAGAAGGAACAATGAGACAGAAAGGGCAGTTCTTATGTTGTTTTCATGTAGCATGGAGGCAGGGATGAGCCTGTCAATGGCAGCTACTCCGTGCTGTGGCTGCATTTCTGCAGAACTCCAAGTGCCAGCAGTGGTGTTCCTAATCAGTGTGAATGAAAGGTTGTTTGCTGGAGGGAACCACGAAGGGGTGAGGGATGAAAAAGCCTACTATTGCAGCAGCCCAGTCCTGAAATTATTCTGAAGGGTTATTTAAAAAATAAAAAATTGTGGGGGGTTAAAGAGCTTTGGGTGCATTTCCTTATGTTGTAAGTTATATAACCAATTTTCAAAAACTGCACTTGAAATAGTAATCTTCCTCATCTTGGCACATTTACTGAGAGCCTGAAGGACTTGAGTACTCAGGGAGGAGCTACTTTGTGAAAGAGCTTCACAAGGGCAGGGCTTAAAGGATAAAACCCAGAAGCTCTGTTGTTATATTGAAACAGGTGAATAGTGCCCGGAGAGGAGTATAGAAGCCATCGCAAAGCTTTTGAGACTGTCTCCAGATTCACTAGAAAATCTTGACAAAGATGGAATAGATTTCTGTGTTTGTGGAGTTTCTAGCACAGGAGGCAATTAGGAATTTGTGAGGCAAACACTTGTTAGAAGTAACTGTAGCCAAATGTGCACTGGGGCACTGAGTGAGACTAAATGTTTCCTGGCTTGTTCTATTTCTGGTGAGCTATGTGCTCTCCCTGGGAAGGCAGTGGGCTTGTTCTGGTACGTAAAGGTATGGGGAGGCTGGGAGCGTCTGTAATCATGTTGGTTTTGTCCTGCATTAGTGGTGGTCTGGCACAAAGCAAGAACCTCAGAACCAAGCCCTGATAGCATGCCCTATAGAAAAAATGGCATGTGCACAGCAACACCAGGCCTAAAAAATAATCGTTCAGTGTTAACAAATTAGCAATGGTGGTGGCAATTGCCTGTTCGTGGGCAAAGACCTTTTGTCTTGAAGCAGAATATTCACAGTTACAGGTAAATACTACTTAGGTGTTCCTTTGTATTTTTGGGAGATCTGAGGTCTATGCCTTTCTTTTCTGAAACGTACAGCCCCTTAGCACAGTTTTCTACATGGCTTTGGCAGCAAAGTCCAAGTTGGCACAACTGAAACAAGTTAATTGGGGAATGAATAGAAAGTCCTACAGGCTGGCTCATACCCTGCATACCAATTGACACAGTCTGTCTGGTGCAGGGGAAGACAACGAAGGAAAAGAGGTTTTTCACATGTCCTCAACTGCTCCCTTGAAAAAATGGAAGCAGTACAAATTTAAAAATTAAAAAACTTTAATAACTATTTAAACTAGAAGCTTTTAAAAATATTGGCATATATGACTGCGTGCCTGGACCGTTGTTGTCTGTGAGGTTTAGTTAAAGCAGCTTTAAGTTTTATCAGCATTAATATGCAACCTGCTCTGTGCCTGTTTTTTCTTAGTATTCCTTTGGGCATCTTGTTTTTCTTCCCTTGAAGGTAGTTTTGAAATGTGCAAGTTTCATGATAGCTCAGGTACCTCTGATCCATTAGATTAGTCATTTTGCTGGGCTCGCTGCGACCCTGAGGAGAAGCTTTATCATTCATATAAGAACTGATGAATGGTGTTGACTAGCGAATTGATAAGCAATTAAGGACATTGTGTCAAGGAACTGATGAAAGGTGTAAGAGTCCATAAAGGATTTATATGATCTGCTGTAGATGAGAAACTGTTGTCAGTAATTGAGGGGCCTGTATGTGCAGCAGTGAACAAGTTCAGAGTTGTAAAGGGTTCCTGTGGCATTAATCGTCAGACTGTCACTGAGTTGTCATGTTTTGTCCCTGAAGTGTGCACAGCCTTGATGTGAATAGCTAGTGTAGGTGAGGTGCATGGTTAAAACTACGCTCTGGCTGAAATGTAGGTTTCTGTTTAGGGGGCTACAGAACCTCTCCAAAATCCACTTCTTGCTATCCTTGAGGTATTGTTCCATAGCTGTCTTCCACACAGTGCACAAGAATATCACGCGTAGCAGAGGAAAGGTGCACAGCTGACCAGAAAACTGCTTTGGCCTGATGCCACTGCAGTCTGTATCCTAGCCAACTGCCCTAGCGACTTTCTGCTTTCTGTGTAAAAACTGCACATTGCTTATTCATAAGGTAGCAGTCTAGGAAGGGTTAACACAGATAGTGTTAGTGTGTGGTTTCTGCTTTTGGCTGATGTTGGGGTTTGTTTCATTTTAACTTTATTATGAAGATATCTTGCTTAGGAAATCAGAAGAGGGCTCCAGGTGCCTTCATCTTGCCAATTCATCCCTTCTTCCCTGAGTGTGGATCACAAGGATCTCAGGAGTGATTCGTACAAATGTATCCTAGCTTAGCCAACAGAAGCAATTTCAGCTGGAACAGAATATAATCCATTTCACCCTGGCATCAAATAAAAGGGAAGGGGACCTGCTATTACTTTGACTCTTTTATTTTTCATTTTTGCGAATATTCAGACACTACAATGATGTGTGGAAAGATTAAATTAAAGATAGATAGGGAGGGTAGAGATCAAAAACCTGGGTATAGTTACTTGCAGGCTCCATGGAAACTGGGCTTGTCGTCAGCAACCAGAGTTGCATATACACAAATTTGGGCATCTGTAAGAATGAAATCAAGTTTTAATCTCTTGTTTCAGATGTCACAGTGCAACTGGATTATAAACCCTGAGCTCTTGGCTTTGGCAGCAACAGCTATTGATGAAGATGTCATATATTTAAGCATGTTGGAACATTTTTTTGGTCTTTTCTGAGTGTTCCCATGCCTCGCTCTTAGGAAGAAAGCAGCAGCTGTCTCCTTGCAACCTTATTGTTTGTGTAGTGAAACAAACAATATTAAATGGATCCAAGTAGGTGTAATTCTCTTGTGGATCCCATCTTTTACTTATCTGCATTAGTTGCCTCAATATGCCAGCATTAGGTCTGGAAAGCCCTGGTTAAGATAAATTCCTGCTGTGCTGGGTGCAGTTTTATGAAGAGTGGGGGAAGATTTGAGAACAACAAATTAAAACTAATCTCCTAAAATATTTGATTACACAAACTCAATTTATTACACAGAGCTGCCCTCTTAAGCATGTGCAAGCTGGTAACCCAAACAGGGCTGGGGGGGGGAAAATAACCCAAAATTTGTTCTACAAGAGAACAACCACCTTCTGTAAGCTACTGTAGTAATAGCTTGAAAGGCTGCCCTAACCTTCTTCCTTCTTGTAAGTTAGCACGTTTAGCACACTCAGTGGAAAGGATTCTCTTATAAATCAGGGTCCTTGCAGAGTGCTCTGTGGTGTCTGGTGGCCTGGGAGTCTCAAGTTACCTCTTTAACAAACCCTGGATTGAGAGGCAAGTTGCTGAAGTGTTTGGGCTGCAGTTTAGACACCCTCTGTCAAGTAACCAGGAGCCTGTAATCCTGGAGTAGATGGGTTTCTCTTTTACTTTTTTGAAACCTCTTCTTTAAGAGGTAACAGATGATCTGTGCACGTCATGTTTATCTGCTGCTTGTTCACCCATACCCCTGATGTGTGTTTCTCAGGATGAAAGAGGCTGTTTTGAGGCATTTTCTTGTAAAACTTCATTGCCATGTGCCTTCTTGTTTTAATTGATCTTGGAGCATTTTTTTGGGTAACCCAAAGTTAAAGATTCACTGTGATCCCTTTCCCTCCCAAATGCTGCTTTATTTTGTGAGGAAACAAGGATTCTCCAAAGATGGTTTGAAAGGAGTAGAGGTATTTATGCTTCCTTTCATCTCCCTCCCACTTAGAGCAGAGGTGAGCGGTTCTGTTTGGTAAGCTGTCTGGGAGCTGCCTTAGAACAACAGGGAAATAAATTCCATGTTGGAATTCAGCAGCCCCTCCAATCAATGTACTTTCCAATTAATTTCTTTGTATAAGGAGGACTTCTGAAAACAGTGTGCTGCTGTTAGCTCTGGCTTTAATTTATTTTGAAAAATGCGTAATTATCAAGCTGTGAGCAAATTGCCATGCCTTTCACCTGGCTCCTTTCTGAACTCATTCGCATTCAGAGGAGCCATTGATTAATGAACAGAGCAACAGAGGACAAGGATGATCCAATGCAGCTATGAGCTGCATACAGCAGAAGTAATGCCTCAGGAGAACATGTATTAGGGCCTGTGTTGGAAATTGCTGGATGAGGCAATGCTGCCCCTTATTGCGGTAAAAGACAAAAACTGGGTTTTGTGAGATGAAGTTTTCCCATTCCTTCACTTGGGCTGTGAATGAGCACAAGTGAGGCCTGTTTCTCAGACCCTTCCCATGGTGTGTTTGTGTTAGCTGTACCAGCATGTGATCAAATGCAGATGTATGCCCAGGTTAAATTCCTATTTTCTTAAGGGAGAGAAACATCAGTTCTTGTGGAGTACACGCATCCTGTGCTTTGTACAATGAAGCAATGAGTGGAATAGTGGTAGTTTCTCCTGCATTCACAAGGACCAAAGGATTCTAGCTCAGGCATGCTTCTGTAGAGCCCTTTTTAGTGTCCCCCTTTTTCCTTTGCCGTGCCTTTTCGCTCTTGTGGGACAAAGAGGAGCTGGCTGGTAGCCTTCTGTGTAGGTATGTATAATGTTCGGTGCCTTTCCAGGGGACATTTATGTGCCTGTGAGGCTCATTCCCTGTTTCCCACTTCTGATCATAGACTCATAGGTTGAAAAAGACCTTCAAGATCGAGTCCAACCATCAACCTGAGTCCTGTTCTTCCCTGACAACAGGACTTTGTTTACTGATTTTGATGTAGTTCCAGATTAGCATTGGGAAACTGAACTGTATTGTTGCTTAACTGTTGCTTGCTGGAAAGGCCAGAGATGAGAAACTTACTGCTATATGTAGCCGTTGTGCAACTTCCTTTGATCCCATGAAGTTAAATTCAGAACCAGCTGTGTAAGCTGGTGCATTTTTTTTACTCTTCAATATGGAAATTGCACATCTTTCACTTCCACAAAGTTCTTGGTGACTTTTTTTCCCCCAGCTTCTGTCCCTGTCCTTGTTAGAATGACAATCGGTATGTTACGGGGTGTCAGCTACACATCAACTAGCAGATGTGAATTTGCAGGAGTTAAGATAAACAGAAGAATTTCTTCTGGAGTGCAGGTCAGTGTCACTTAAATGTTGATCAAGGTACTTGCTGAGTGTGAGCAGCAGCTCTGTTATATCCCTTCTGGCTTGTCACCTTCACCCTTGATCATCTCAGGTGTCACTCACTGTAGGTTTGCGTGGACCCTTTTCTAGCAAATGGAAGTTCAGTTCTGTGTTTTTTGTCATGTGTCCTCCCAAAAGGAGCGGTAGCTCTGATTTCATGAGATGTGACAATGCCTAACTGCTGAAGGACAGTGCTCCAGATATTACTGTTACAGCCCCCTCAGCAGCCATCTGTTATTGGTAAGTTTGGAGCATTATTAAGCCAGGCTGGGCCGCAGTGGTTTAACATGGAGGGAAAAAAAAATATATATGCGTCTTTATCTAGTCTTAGGCCACATTTTTCCTTTGTTTTGGAGTCTGTGGAGTAGTTATTTGTTTCAGGGGAGAGCAGGTGTTTTATCTTGTTTCTTTAACTTCTTTGCAGAAGCACTGATAATCCAAAGCTTTTAGTAAGACTTTGCCAGAGCTCAGGGCTGGCAGTAAGGCCTGCCAGAGTTCAGGGCTTTGCAAGATCGGACCGTGATCCATCTTATTTGTTGGAGACTGTGGCTTCCTGTTTCTGCAGGAGTTGAGAACTGTGTGTTAACATAATCGGGTTCTAACTTAATAACCCCTCCAGGCTGTGCAAGCTGTAAGCTGATACCATGAGAAGTAGGATATCTGCTCTGAATAGGGGAGGAATACTTTATTCTATTGAATTTGCACAGAAGGAGGGAAAAAAAAGAAGCTTAGCATCTGAGACCAAAAGTTTCTTAGAACTCTGCTACAATCCATTTAACAAATGGTTTCTCCTCTATCTTCACCCTGGTTGCTCTTATTATGCCTGTTATCTGATGGTTATTTAATCTATATTTTGTAATTACTTCCCTTCTGTCTTCCACTTCAACATACATTCATTTTCTTGTTGCACTAATGCAGTGACCTACATTATCCAAGCCGTAAAGTCAATTATGCTGCCTGTGATTTTTCAAGTGGCGTTTAGCAAATGAGTTTGTGTATTATCTACCTGTTACCTGGTTCAAGTCGGGGGCCAGTTTTTCCCAGGCACTTCTTAAAAGCTTCTCTGGAAATGCAGTTCTTCCAGATTTGGATACCAATTGCACTGCTACAGTGCTGAGAAGTAATACAGCATGTCTTGCCCACACATGGACAATAATGAACATACATTATACTTTGGAAATGAAGCATTGCATTGGTTGCCTACTTCTCACTGAAGTGGGAATACATTGTTCCAACATACTGTATCATGTTCTGTGCAGGTCTCGCTGTACTTTTGAGTGTAGATTTTGCATCTCTGATATTAAATATTGGGCTTTAACTTAAAGCTGTGTTTGTACTATCTGATAGGTAAGAGGTATCGTTGTTACCAAATGGATTACAAAATCATCTGTACCCAACAGACAAATGGTTCCCAAGGGGCGGGTGGGT